>LGRX02008322.1:25636-115748 GCA_001247695.2 Cymbomonas tetramitiformis | reverse complement strand
CGGTATCGATGCGAAATGCACGATGCATGTCGCATGATATGCTACATATCCACACGGTTGATCGCCGCAATCGCATGCGAGAGATGCGATGACGAATGCGACGACGCACATAATTGATGATAATCGCGCATGCGGTATCGATGCGAAATGCACGATGCATGTCGCATGATGTGCTACATATACGGATGACCGCCGCAGTCGCATGCGAGAGATGCGATGACGAATGCGACGACGCACATAATTAATGATAATCGCGCATGCGCGGTATCGATGCGAAATGTACGATGCATGTCGCATGATATGCTACATATATAGTACAAGGATGATCGCCGCAGTCGCATGCGAGAGATACGATGACGAATGCGACGACGCACGTAATTGATGATAATCGCGCATGCGGTATCGATGCGAAATGCACGATGCATGTCGCGTGATATGCTACATATACACGGATGATCGCCGCAGTCGCATGCGATATGTATGCAATCATGCATCTATACGATATGATTATAATTTGCGAATGAACAGAAGGCATACAAAAATGCGATTACTCGTGATTGATTCTCTGAGCACGAAAGAATGCATATTGCACACGCACCGAGAACAAAGGCAAACAAAGTTCACAAAGTTGCGTGTTCCGAAATTGTAGGGCACGCACCTACGCCTCCTTACGATCCATAGCGCGAACTTCTTATGTAGAACGTCACGTTTCTCAGTTGAAACTTGGGGGAGCATGGCCTCGATAGTCCCAGTATCAGGGGTATCATGCCCAAAGTTGCTGCTCTCGACGCTGACGCCCTCGGCCTTCTTCTCAGCGAGGACCAACTGGCAGAATGCATCTTGATGGACGTGTGAGAGATGACTGCGCATATTGCTTGTGTTGCCACAATAAGCTGCAGGGGTAGTGTTCGGGCCACACAACTTGCAAACCGTCGTATGCGTGACACGACCGTCGGTCTTGATGATCCAGAAGTAGCCCCACACCTTCGTTAGCCCTACGCTTCGTTTTGCCGTTCTTGGGGTCGAGTAGCTGTCCATCTTCCTCAACTTCTGTGGTCATCCAACGAAAGTTAGATAATTGTTATACGCACACACACACACACAACGAAGCGGGCCGGCGCGTAAATAGTGAAGGGGAGTCTTCCGTCGTTTCATACCTGGTGCATCATCTCTTTCATCGCCATCGGCGTTGGGTGCACTTCTAGCTGTCGACAAGCGTTTACGTTTATTCCCTGCCTCTCTAGCCTCAGACTCCGCGGCTTTCTCGGCTTGCTCCTTGCAGAACGCTGTGATAGCGTCTTCCGAACCTGGCAGGTTCTCCACGGGCTCCCACGTATCGTGCTGAGTTGCTAACCCCTCCCAGCCGACGAGATACTGGTCTACGCCGTCCTGTGCGCTTTGATTTCCCTCACTTGGTATTCCACATCGTCACTCCTAGCGGAGTCATACGGATGATTCTGAGTGCGTTTGACCAATCCTTTGCCTTGGGCAACCAACACAACGTCTGTGTGATTCGCCTTTCTACGTTTAGGTCCGCGAGTTCGAGCCATAATATTTTAATTGACAAATGAAACAATTGGTCCGAAACACCCACTCGAATTACGTATATATGGGGTGGCAAGGGGCGGATCGATGCTTCGATGCGGGGTCCGAAAATTACACACTCATTCCGTAAGTCGATGAAACCTTAACGCCATAGGAGAATGGCAATATAGACGAATGAAAGCAGAGTGGAGTGCGATCCAAAGATCGATACCGATTTTCCGATTTTCCGATATTATTTCCGATATGTCATGGATTTGGTATCAGTTGATACCGATAAGTGCAAACGTGGCATTAGTCGATTGCAATATTCGTCCTCAACCTATTAGTCGATACCAATAGTACGCAATGCAGTATTAGTCGATAGTGATATTCCGATACCGACATAAAAAGGTATCGATTGATAGCGATATTACCGATATATCGATATATCAGTTATCGACAGTTATCGATACCGTGCCTTGCCACATACATCAAAACACAGCCATCGAAACTTTTTCCACTTGCTGACCTAAGACAGGAAATGAATGAGGAATTATACTTACACGCTCTCCCGGAAGCTAGCATGTACCGTCCTTCAAGTTCAAAAAAGAATACCACTGCTGTGACCGCTAAGCCCGAAGTGGGCCATGTTACGGGAACAATTAAATATCCCGAACTCCAATATGTCCAAAAGAAAGAGTTTTGGAAACTTTTGGCTTGGCACTGCCTTTCCAACAAAGCAGTCCCATGCTCACTTGCGGAGTACTCGAATAGGGCACACGATATTCATGAAGCACTCAATGCATGCAAGTTTGAATCGGGAGACCCTAAAAACTGCTACGCAATAAGAAGAAGCCTCTTAGATATTTTGGTGGATGACAGAAACCTTGACAAAAACGGCTGTGAACTTTTCTCCAACCCACTAAATGCCCACCCTAGAATTTACTCGAGAAGATGCATACCCACCACAAGAATGAAAAAAGCCCTCAGGCCCTTTTGCCATCATGGGAAAATCGGCTTTGATGGTCTCGCTTGGGATGCCTACGTGGACCCGATAACAGGCATTGGCAGAATCGTTTACGGAAATCCCCCCTTTGATGGGAAGGATAAGGGCAAATCTTCGGCGGTTATGACTACCTTCGGGAAATGGGACATAAAGCGGCCAACACCGTCCCTGGATTTTCAGGAACATGGATTCTTCCGCTGTCTCCCAAAAACCAAAAAAGATGGTTTGATAAAGGCTTTAAACTTGTTTTCAGATTCCCGCATAACACTATTCCATTTATCCCACATGGTTATTGGACGGGTGACGACCCCTACGTTCTTCCAGGTGGCGGATGCTATAAGGATGACTTTTCGGATGTCGTTATCATAGCTATAGACAGTGCACCCAGTGATACTCAACCAGCCTTTGAATGGAGGCCCCGACACAGAAAAGATTGCCAGATGGTTCCTCAATGTCCTTCCTAAGTCCAGAGTCACGGAGAAGAGGCTAGAATACACAGGAGTCAACCCTGATATTTGGAATGAAGTTCTGAACGAAAGCGACAAAGTACTTCCTTCTTCGTTGTGCCCATGGCCCACTCAAGACCCTCCCTATCATCAGAATGATGCTGAGCATTATTATGGTGGTCACCATGACACGACAATCACCAATGCAAATTCCAAGCCCTTCATAAGCACCGTGAAATGGCCCAGAGTACTTACACTTATGGGGTACCTCCCTCCCCTCTTTGGTACTGTCCTCAACACGATAGGTGTTCCCCGTGGCAAGATTAAACCTCTCCTTAAAAAACTTTCAAGAATCTGTAGGCAACACACCAAAAAACAGGCGAGACGTGTTTATGTTAAACACCACCACCACCCTGAACACTAACCCGCATACAGTTGACATCTTGAGCAGTGAGACCATGACAAGCTGTGCAGCAATCAAACGACTTTCTTCAAACCCTCCTGCAATAATTTTCGAAAGTCTTGCAATATAAGATGTTTTTCTGCCCTAGGGGGAGCCTCTCCCTCTACCACTCTCTCCTTCTCCTCCCACTCCCGACTGCCCCTTCCTCAACGTCTCCAAATACCCCCTTAACATTCTTCGACTTCCCTCCCCACCGCTCAGTTTCTCACCCGGCCATGGCTGCTTCTCCATCCTCTAGAGTTTTTTGCTTAGCACCTAGCTTTTTCTCTAGATGTCACCCTGCTGAAAAGTGGGTTGAGCCCCTTTGTGGGCGCGCTATAGCAGAGGGAGTAGCCCCTGGTGTTTTCACTAGCCTGCTTTGCAGGGTTACCGCACTCTCAGGACTTTGTCCCCTTTGCTAGCGTAAATGTTTTATTGTTATTATTAGCTAATCTCCAGGTAGGCACGGTGAAGGCAACCTTCGGCCACTAGATGTGCCGGAAACCGGTCGGCCAGCCCGGAGCAGCGTGAGGGTGCAGTAGTTGTCGGCCTCCGGGGCCGGTGGTAAATCATTCGTAGACGAAATCAAGGAATCTCCGATGTCAGCCGCCGAGACCTCAGAGCTCGGTGCCTCGTCCTCGGACAAGTACGGTGGCGGTGAGTAAGGCGGTGAAGAGGGAACCGGCGGATTTGGATCCACGAGCCCCGGCGGCAGCGGGAGAAAGCCGTAGAAGCGGAATCCCTGTCGGAGCTCTCGATACCGCGCCTGCCTCCGCGGCGGTATTGGCGTTCAAGTGGATGCAGTGAACGCCAAGTGTGCGGCGTTCTCGGCTTGGCGTGCCACCGCACTTCGGATTGGCCGATGCTCATTGTGCAAGACCAGGCTGCCTCGTGGAACCAGCAGGCGGTGCCCATGCCGGCAAGTACGCTACTGCGACATAGTCTGTCAGCGTGCGCATTGGAGAGCGCCGTTTGGGCATAGAATGGAGTGCACGGCCCGCAAACCGCCGGCACCTTGGAGGTGGACCATTGAGGATCACCTAGCTTTTATGACAAATTGGGATTGTGATAGTGTTAATAACGAGGCAACAGCTAATTGGCAACAGCTAATAACACTCTTGATTAGTGAGGCAGAACACGATATGTGATACAATTTGTATACACTTTTTATGTATAAAGCCAAAATGAGCTTCTTTGGGAATTGGTGTATTTTGTGTACTCGCGAAATACGGTGAAGTGATTTGGTCGTGATGATTTCCGTGATCGATACTTGTATTGCAACGCACCTGTCCTGCCTGCCGGTCACGGATGCCTGCACTGCGCACGTGAAATCTGTGAACCTCCCTGGCCATGACTGTTTGCGTGTTTTTGTAGGGGCGCTGTCTCCGAACATGGCATGTTGTACGCGTCCCTGGCGATGGCAAGTGTTTCATATGGTCTCTGGCTGCGGCAACTAGCGGCAAGTACCGTGCGCAGGCCTTGCAGGGAACAGTGGCCAAGATGGCCAACTCTGTGGGTTGGTGTTCAACCCAGGCGGGCATTACTCCTCAACAAAAAAAATATTTGTGTGACCAACACCGGTGTCACTGGGGCTATTTGGTGAACTACACCATGACGGTTTATGCGGAACGAGTGCACAGCACGGTTCTAGTGTTGAGACTTTCGCGCGGCGGGTATTTTAACCTCCAAACCTTAAAATGTCGAATGGAGCGTGCTAGATGACTCGTTATGCGGCTCTAGTTTGATCCTTGACCAAGGATCTACCATTGGGCAATAGACAAGAGCATGGATTTGCAATCCCGGATCCCGTGACATATCCCAAGGGATTCCAGTACATCGAGAAGCGGGAGACGTTTGAGCACGAGGGAAACCCTGAGGCAGACCCTGAGGTAGAGCTGACGGTGACGGTGCTGGACGATGCCATCAACGCTCACCTCGATCGGGTCACAGATTGGTACCCCGTAATGTCTCACTTGAACCAGTCGATGGAGACGCAAGTAGCGATGTCCAAGCATTCTGTGTTCGGCAGCACGCTTATCAACGTCTACTTCATGCACTGGACCGTTGCCAATTTCCGGCCGCAGACGTGGGACCTCTGCGTTAGCATCATGGAGGCTTACAGAAGGTTTGACCTGAAGGGCATGAAAAACCCTTTGGCTTCGAAGACCAAAAAGCGCAAGGCCTCATCTTCGCCCGCTAGCGGACCCTCCAAGAAAGCTGGCAAAAAGGCCACCTCCAACCGACAGGTAAATTATTTTTTGCTTCAGCTTCAAACGGTGTTTTCCCTCCCAAAGCATTCTTTTCTATATTTTGAGACATGCTAAAAATGTTTTTTTTACTTACAGCTGGAAGACGAGGTGCAACGAGGAGGCGGGGACGGAGCGGGCTCGTCTAGAGGGGCAGGCATTTTGGTGGAAGAAGCTCAGTTTCTCCACAATGCCAAATCCATGGGTATGACGTTCTGGATTAACTTGAGCGGCTTGCTGGCGGGGGATGCGGAGTTCGACAAGGTGGACACGTATCTGCGCCAGATTATTGACAAGGTGATCTCAATAAAAGAGGGGGGCAATATGATAAGCCAGTTCAAGAAGGAACGCATGGTGCAGAAGCACTTGGTGTCCGCGGCGGGATTGCAAACCTGGGACGAATTCAAGACAGAGTTCACCCCCTACTGGAGCTCCCAAGAGAAAATCGAGTCGTTGATCGGCTGCTTACAGTCCGCAAAGGGGGGAGCGCGCCGGGGGGGTCTGGGGAAGTTCCGCTAGCGATCTTCAATTACGTCGAGAACGCGCGGGCAAATCTCAAAGAAGCGCAGGCGCCAAGCGCGGCTCACATCCTAGGCTTGCAACATATCGAGGTGAAAGTCGACATCAAACTCTATCGGGAGGCGCGGACCGACGGGCCGGTGCCTAAGGTTGCAGGAGAGGCGGGCCTGGAGGGCGACGAGCCCACACATCAGACGGACGTGCCGATGTTCCCTCGTTGGAAGATCGTCAAGGGCCGCATGGACGATTTGAAGGACATCCCGAGACTGCCCTTCACGGGGGCGGTCATCGACTGCAATTACGCCCTTGACAAGGAGAAGACTCCCGACGCGATGACCAAGGAGGAGGTGCAACCGTTCCTGGAGTCTTTCAACGCCAAGACCACCGCCCCGGCATGGACAGTCGCTATCTTTTGCGGTTTCGTCCATCAAAACGATTTCCTGGAGGTGATTGACAATTACTGCTCCGGCCGCGCGGAGCGGTTCTTCTGGCACAAGCAGAACGTGCACATGAACCCCAACAAGTCCGTACGCTACAATGACGTTGAATGTGGCGTCCCGGGGTACCATGTAAAGAGCGATGCCGCGGGGGAGTCTTCTAAAAAGCCGGAGTGGATGTTCAACTTTGATTTTGGGGACGGTGAACGTCTGAGCCGCGCGTCACTTTTGCGCGGCTTCCCGGTTGTGCACCAGATGTACAAACGCGACGGCAAAGTCGTGAATAACCATCAGAAACCCCTAGCACTGTTGATGGAGCTGATCCAGTGCCACATGCTCGGTGACAATCCGGGCAAGGTGGATGAGAACGACCATCCACTTAACTGGATTCTCGACGCTTGCTGCGGCGTCGGCTCGACGTCCATGGCCGCCATGAGGTGTGGTATGAACGCGATCGGCTTCGACCACGACCAGTACATGGTCAGCTCTGCGCAGCAACGGCTGACCAATTTCAACGCCGAGCCCGATCAGGATGCCGAGACGAAGCCCAAAACGAAGAGTGAACCGACGAGGAAGGGGAAGGAAGCAGCCACAGACTGTTGAGTCGGAGGAGGACGAAGCAGAAGTAGAAGAGCAGGCCGAAGAGAGTGATGAATAAAATAGTAGGATTTGTCGACCGCCCTGACTGATAGTATCAGTCATGCCTCGACGGTTTAGGGTGAAAAAAGAAAAAAGAAAAAAAATGCGACTCTTCGTTTAGGGTGAAAAGTACTCTGCTCGTAAACATTTGAATAAAGAATGATACATGTATGCATATTTCGGTGTTTTCATTGTACGCATACTGCACCTTTCTAGCTTGTTGCCTTTATGTATCCCTATTTCGCGCATAAATATCACTAAACCCTGATTTTTATGAAATATATATAAATCCAAAAATGACATATGATAATGTCATTTTCATCGAATAGTGTGTTTCTCCTGGGAAGGCACCTGGAGACAAGTCTCCAAAAGGCACTGCATGTGCGGGACTGGTGGACGAAGTGTTCCTGACCCCCGCCCAGCTGAAGAAGTACTTGGTGTACGCGGAGACGCAAAAGATGCGTGGCAACGATGACCCGGGGATACAACCCGCCTGGCTCATGATGGCCGAGAAATCCCAAGGCGATAAGACCTCTGCCTTCGCAGCGACGGCTGTCGACACTGAAGACGCCAGACCTGCTGCGGACACTGAAGACGCGGATGTGGACCCCGAGTGGACCCTCAAGTTCCAAGACTTCTGGGGTTCGGAGTACGAGAAGGAGATGACGACTGCCCTGCCGAATATCGATGGTCTTGGGCACGATCCTCAAGACGAGGCCAACATTAACTTGGACCCTGAACTGAGCAAGAAGGGGCCGCCCTGCCAGCGCATCTACAAGAAGTCCGCTGAGGAACTCCGCCAACTCCGAGAGCGCGTCGAGACCTTGATGTCCAAGGGCTATATCCGACCCTCGTCCAGCCCATACGCAGCTCCCTGCCTGACCGGATGGTCCCCAAGCCAGGGAACCCCAAGGAGCTGCGACTGGTGATCGATTACCGGCTCCTCAATCGTCAGACAGTGAAGGACAAGTACCCCCTTCCGGACATCCAGATGATGTTCGACGAGATGCAGGGTGCTAAATTCTTCTCCTCATTCGACGCGGTGGATGGCTTCTGGCAGGTCCCGATGGCCCCAGGAGATGTTGAGAAGAAGACTGCCTTCACCACCCAGATGGGATCATATGAGTGGTTGGTCATGCCGCAAGGGCTGCAGAACTCGCCATCTCAATACCAGCGACGGATGCAGCGAGCTCTGGGTCATCTTCCTTTTGTCCGTATCTTCATTGACGACGTGGTCGTTTTCAGCAACACCGCCGCTGAGCACTACGAGCACGTCAAGCAGCTGCTCCTGACGTGCAGGGAGAAGGGCGTCTTCCTGAAGAGATCCAAGTGTCAACTGCTGAAGAAATCCCTGCGATTCCTTGGTCACTGCATCTCTGCGGATGGCTGCAGACCCCAACATGACAAGGTGGCTGCAGTGAGGGACTGGCCCGAGCTGGAGACAGTTACCCACGTCAGACAGTTCCTGGGCCTGGCGGGGTACTACCGTAGATTCATTCACTGCTTCTCCGAGATCGCTCAACCCCTCACCCGGCTGACCAAGTCGGACGTACCCTGGGAGTGGGGTCCCATGCAGCAGTGGGCCTTCGAGGAGCTGAAGAAGGCCCTCACCTCAGCACCAGTACTCGCCTTACCCAGCATCAAGGGTGCTGCAGACGGTACAGCACCTTTCGTGGTGCAGACGGATGCCAGCGGCATCGCGCCATCGCCCTTGGGGGAGTGCTGATGCAAGACAATGGGGATGGTCTTGGCCTGCGCGTGATGGCGTACGAGAGCCGCCAGTTCTCAGCCGCCGAGCAGAACTACCACACCGGCGAGCGAGAACTAGGTGCCCTGCACCACTGTACCACCGTCACCTGGCGGCATTACCTCATCTTTACCAACTTCCGCATCCAAGGCGATCACCGCCCCCTTGAGTGGCTGATGGAACCTGGTAGAGAGCTCAGCCGCAGGCAGGCACGCTGGTACATGGATCTAGTGGAGGTGGGAGTCCCGCGCATGGAGTACATCAAGGGGGCACTACTGCTGGTACCAGACGCCTTGTCCAGAAGACCTGACTTCAAAGACAAGGACGTTCGCGAAGGTTTGAAGGAAGCAGGAGTGATTGACCCCACCTCGGACCTGCCGAAAGACCCACTGGCGACACTGGAGTCTGAATGCTTCTCCAGCGCGCCACCCGCAGCTCATCCCCACTGGGCCCAGACAGTTGACTGCTGGCTTTCAGCAGTGGAGACCCTCTCCGTGGCGGAGCAAGCCATGGGTCTGGGGGAGACCATCGCCCTTGTCAACCCGAAGCTCTATAGAGGGGCGAAGGGAGATGACCTCGACTTCGACATGCCTGACTGGCCTGAAGCCAAAGGCGTGAAGCCGACAGAAACCCCACGCGAACCCCCTGACCGAGCTTCACCTCGGATAAGGATAACGAGAAGCATGCCACGGGCTGGAAAGGCTTCTACGACCCCAGCACCCCCACAATCAGTGCCACTGAAGACGCGAACGCCTGCACCACGGGCTGATGCATCGACGGCTCCCATTGAAAAGACACCAGCGAGCTCGCCACCTCCGGAGAAGGTGCCCCAGCAGTCAGCACCACCCTCGTCCCTTCCCCCACGAAAGCGACAAGATCGCCACCCGGAGGACTCGCAGAATTGGCGCGTTCGCGCAGAGTACTCCTCGAAGTACATCGAGAAGCTCGTGGTAATTCGCCATGCTCATGAGTCACTGTCCCCAGGTCATACTGGGAGAGACAAAACTCTGGAGAGAATGCTGCGACGCTTTTGGTGGCGTGGTGCTGCGGACGACGTGGGCACCTGGGTTGCATCCTGCGCGGTGTGCCAGTCGGTGAGGCCGCGAGGAACTTACCCAGATGGATTGCTAAATCCTCACAGCATCCCGAATAGACCGTGGCAAGATGTCGCAGTGGACTTCGTCACCGGCTTACCAGTATCAGAGAGAGGCAATGACGCCTTTGTGGCCTTCACGTGCAAGCTGACGAAGATGGTCCACGTCATACCGATGAACTTCGGCGACAGCTCTGCGGCCGTGGTGGCCAGAATCTACTTCGATTCGGGGTGGCGCTTGCATGGTGCGCCTATGAAAATTGTCTCTGACCGCGACCCGCGGTTTCAGGATGCCTTCTGGCAAGAGCTTATGATGAGACTGATGGGCGTGAAGGTGGCTCGCACCACTCCGTACAACCCTCGGTCTGACGGACAGGCAGAACGCAGCAATCGGGTCATTGAGGACATGCTCAGGTCCTTCGTGGACGCTAATGTGGAGGACTGGGATTTGTTCACCACTAACGTGGAGTTCGCGATCAATGACTCCGGGAGTGAATCTACTGGCTTCACGCCATCTGAGCTGGTGTTTGGATTCTCGCCGCTGTCGCAGTTGGACCTTTTCCTGGAGGCCGCGCAGTCCACCGCTGGACGACGAACAGGGGGAGTAGGTACCGCCCACGAAGTGGCCGCGAAATTTTCGTCGCAGCTGCGGGACGCCAGACAGCGGTTAGAGCTGGCTCAACAACGACAGCGCGAGCAGTTCGATCGCAGGCACGGACAGCGAGAGTATGCTGTCGGGGATCTGGTCTGGATAGAGGCGAAGCATCTTACCGAGAAAGTAATGGATCGCTCCATCTGTAGGAAGTTGACCAAACGCTGGCATGGACCAGTCCCCGTGACCGAGCGCTTCTTCAGCGATATGCAAATGACTATGCCGGAGGCCGACAGAGGAGCCCCAGTAGCCTACCGCTTACGCCTCCCCCCTCACTGGCGGATACACGACGTGTTCGCTCAACATCGCCTCAAGCCATACACCAGCGGTCAAGACGCTTTCGCCGCGCGTGATCACCTGGCGGTGCCTGAAGAGGTGGCAGTGGATGGTCAGAAAGAGGCACACGTCGAACGCATCCTCGCACGTTCGAGTGCGGTCTGTACGAGGGAAAGAGGTGGAAGAATGGAAAGTTCTCTGGACTGGCTACTCCAAGGCCCACGACCAATAGAGGACCCGTGACAAACTCGAACGCGGAGGCCCACTTCAACAGCTTCGTGAATTCGAGCAAGCGAGACTGCGCATGGAAGCACAAGTTCGCGACGAAGCCACCCGGCGACGTGAGCAACGTGGCCGTCATTCTGCTCAAGCTGGAGTGACGCTGGCTCACCTCATCACCAACGCCCCTGCGATGAACTGGACCAGCTCGAACAGATGGAACATGATACTCCTTTGCCGTGGGAGCGTCAAGAACGCACAGAAGATGGGTCGTTGGCACTGGTGACAGAACTAACGGCGATTCAGACAGAAGCAACCCGCGTGCCCAGAATCCTTGTACTTTTCAGCGGCACTGGTTCGGTGGAGAGAGAGTTCCTAAATTGCTTCTCCACCGCTTCAGTGGTGACTCTCGACTCTGAGCACATCTGGCATCCCATCCACCCATGTGCAGGACATCTTACAGTGGGACTACAAAGAATACCCGCCTGGATTCTTCGATGTCGTTTGGGCAAGCCCCCCCCTGTAGGCAGTACAGTCAAGCGCGCACTACTGGAGGACCCCCTGATCTCCCTCAGGCTGACAAAATCGTGCGGCGAACATTGCAGATCATCGACTACTTGGTGGAGCCGAAACACTGGTTCATGGAAAACCCCAGAGGTCATTTCCCCAACGCGTTGCGGCTTCGCCCCATGATGCGCCAGCTTCCCCCCCCCCGCTGGTGTGTACCTACTGCATGTACGGTATGCAGTACATGAAGCCCACCTGCATATGGACGAACTCAGCACCACCCACGCCCTTGCTACGCTGCACTGCTTCGACACCATGTGCGTGCAGATGGGCGACCGGCGGCCATCCGGAAACTGCTCAACTGGGACCTCATCCGCAGCAGACTGGAGCGGGTCAATCCACGAGTGTATACCCTGTACCAGCGCCCCTGCTGCGACAACAAGCATCTGTCGTAGTGCCCACGGGCACATCTGGTACTCATTCTCATCGTGATTTCAAGCCCAATTTCACTGTCATCGTGTCAATCCCAGATTACTCCCGATGACACACATACAGACGCATAGACATATCGGCTCACGCTGTGCCTAGAGCACTTGAGAAGTGTTTAGCCTTCAGAACTCGGAACCGAACTATCGTTTGCACCTCAATCTGGCCCTGATCCAGTATATTATAAAATCCGAATTGTGTACCTGTGCACGTTCAATCAAAAACATTATTCCGAGCATCTGTCGTAGTGCCCACCCACGGGCACATACAATATGAACAAAACAGGGGGGTAGGCAATTGATCCGCTAACGGTCTGATTCGCAAGGCATTGGGATATCGCCCTTTTGGATTTTCCAGAAACCAATAGCGCGGTCTGAGATATTCGAAGATATCAAGGGTGCGTTCTACACAAGCGTCTGCAGATACTAATTCTGGTCGGTGGTCCTCCGGTAGTTCGCGCTTGACTATATTGGGTACACGGTGGACTCGCCCATATTACATCAAAATATCCAGGAGGGTAATTGCACAAGCACAAAAGTTTCTCAAGAACTTTTTAAATTCCTTTTAAAAATTCCGCAAACGTGCACCGCTCGATCGTGAATCGAACGGGTTCGATGGTTTGGGGGTTAGAGGGGGTGTTGAAATCTGTATAGGCAGCCCTGACCGGGAGTCCCGGTGCAGGCCCCTATGACAGATTCCTAGGTAGCCAACACTGGACCGTGACTGATCCGTAAGCCTGTGCTGTGACACACCGAGTGTCACAGGTAGCTAGACTCGAGACCGTTCCGACTCCGTGATCGTTCCGGGTATATCTAGCTTAGGGTTTATTTCTTATGAGAGTTTATCTATATTGGTTCACTGACTGTCTGATATCTTGAACCGGGATATTCCAGTAGGTCGTGGTCCCATTCCACGCTATTTTTCCACAGCTAATTTGGCCATGATTGGCTAAAACAGCCGCTTTGAGAGGTGGTGCGCGACGGCGCGTTTGGGTACGCACGGGAAATTTGAGATGAGCGGTTTGCGGTGAGCGTCTTGAGCCGTAGCTATGGGGATTCGACCTGGACCGGGCCTAGTCGACGCAATGTTCATTTACAGTATTATGCTTGCACTGATCCCGCTTGCTGCCGATTTTTGGGCTGGTGGCTATAGCACCTTCGACCTCGACGACGTCTTCCAGTGCCCCTCGCTCGCATGGCTCTACCGCTCTTTCCGTAACTGTGGCGTCGCATCTTCCCCACGACATTACCCGAGCGCGCCCCGGCGTACCACCTCCCATCAGGCTTTCAAAGATATGGGAGTTACCACAAGAGCGAAGAACGAAGTCCCTCACGAGGGACAGCGACATTGATGCCTCGCTGAGGCTTATCGACGGGGTTCGGAACAACCCGACGGTGCGAACACCGACTGTTCCGACCCCCAACCCTGCTTCGAACGAGGACGCCGACGTGGCCGTCAGGCGTTACTTGCAGGAGCAGGCGAGGCTGACCGACGAGATCTACAAGGCACGTCTGCATCGTGCCTGGGCCAAGAGCATCCGCGAGGACGTTCTTGGTGACAAGAAACATCATTTCCGCGGTACGGACGACGCTGGCCTTCTGTCCGACCTGGTGGTGCAGCTACGTACGGAGTTCGAGTCTGCTGGATTGGAGATGAAGTCCTTTGATCTCGACGACCCCCTTACCCCGGTTGTGAGCCGGGTGAATGGCCTTCTATACGACGTGCTGGCTCTCGTGGTGGAGACGCACAGCAACGCGTATGTCTGGCTCACTGGTACGGATGCTTCGTCTGACCGAGATGGCCGGCGAGCTTTGGTCGACATCATCAAGGGCTGCGTACCGGTGGCGCTGCGGGAGTCGCAGCAAGAGGAACATGCGGCCCTGCGTTACCCCGCGAACGTGGACCCGCAGCCGATCTTGGCGCGGGAGCAACGTTTGGTGCGGGACAACAGGGCCTCCGACTGGACGCCTACGGAGGCTACGCGTAAGCTGAGCCTGTACACCAGGCTTGGCCCGGCGTTCTACGCTGCGGTTAAGGTGCGCTACCCCATGGCTGCTGACTTGGCCCATGTGCCGTTGGCCTCACTCCGCTCCATGGTGGTAGAGATCTACCAGGCTTGGGCTCAGACTGACACGGGGAAGGCAGCTTCTGGAGCGGACGGCATCTCCGCGCACCTCTCCAGCAGCGAGTACGACGCCCTCCCAGGGAAGATATCTTCCTGGGATTGGCCGGCCCGGGGCCGTGTCACGGAGGCCCGGGCCGAAGGCGGGCCGAAGGAAAAATTGCGGATGGGCCGAGTCGCATTGAGGGGAAAATCGATAAATTTCCAAAATCTTATCGATTTTTGACAAATTGACATACTTAAAATTAAAATTTTGCGCCTGCGGCGGGCAATTTTGGGTTCGGGCCGAGACGGGCCGAAATGTGGCCGAAGTAAATTCCCAATGCGGGCCGAGTCGCCTCCGCGGAAGATATCTACCCTGCGCCCTCCTCGTGAAGATCACGGAGCTCAAGGAGTTGGTGCAGCGGCAGCACGGGGAGGGCGCTCCGGTGGTGCGGCAACAGCGGGTGCAGCAGCGGCAGCAGCAGCAGCAGCGTGCGCAGCATCCGAAGGGATTCCGTATGGGGCAGCACAAGCCACAAGGCGCCGCCCGTGGGATTCGACCGGGACGACCAGCGAGCGAAGCCGTTCTGCGGCAGGTGCAAGAAGGCAGGCAAAGGTGAGAGCTATCACTTCTACCGCGACTGCCCGTTGGGCGGGCGCCAACACCCGCCCACCTCTGCCGCGGCATTCTGCATTCCTATCGACGAGGAGGACGCGGAGGGGGTGCATGCGCTTGCCATGTGTGCCCTTTTCCAGCAGGCAGCGGACGATGGCGCGGAGTCCTTTGCTCGTGCGGCCGCCGCGTACGGGCCGCCTGCGGTGCTTTGTGCGGGAGCGGTGGGCGGCATCGACGTGTCCGCCTACGGCAGTACGGCTTCGCGGTGGAGCGGCAGTCGGCTTCCGTCGAGCCCGTAGGAGACGGCATTCTCCGACGGCTCGACGATCTTGCCGCGGAGGTCCACTCCGCGGCCAATCACCAGGTGCACTTCACGCACGCATCTTTCCCGCCTCCTGACGGCATCGAGCAGCAGGCTTCGGCTCTGGTGTGCGGGCCCGCCGCGGCGGGGACCACGCCAGAGGAGCAGGTTCCGGCAGGTGGTGCGGCGGCATCGGCATCCGCCGTGCCGGCCCCTGCTATGCCTGTCTCGCAGGGGAAGGATGTGGGACCCGCGCCACTGCAATCGGCGCGGGTGACCGCCACAGCGGACGCGGACGGTGAGTTTGCTGGGTTCGTTCAGACCGTGAACCACGCCGCCATCGGGCAGGTTGATCTCACGGGTTACGACACGGACGACTACGAGGACCTCGCCGACGGCAGCTTCATCGTGAAGCCGCGGACTCCGGTCGATTCGGCAAATCATGCGTCGGATTCCGCGACCCACGTGCCTGTGTCTGGTGGTGCTTCCCGCACCTACGGATGTGGCAAGCCGCCATGGGGCTTCCCCGCACACGTGGGCCCGTGGGGGTTTCATTACTTTGTCTCTCTCTTTCTTTTGATCTCGATCATGGGGTTGGGAGGCTGGGAGCTGCCGCCTACACGGTGGCCAATGACATCGACTCTGTGCAGGTATCGGGTCGGGCTGCACCGCAGCCTGTGCTGTGCAGAGGTGATTTGTGCATCTACCCTGGTATAGCCGAGCTGGACCCCGTCACTCTGGATGCGGTACTGCACTCCCTGGGTACTGCGACGGTGGTTCACCGGCCGCCTGACCCACTGGTGAGCAGTGCTGCAGGCTACTACAGTGGACGTTGTGGTGACGGTGCCCTTCTGGACTTTGACCCCGAGTAGCTTTCCTTCTGGCTCTGGCAGTGCACCACTCTGGTGGTGTACTGAGATGTGCTTTGGCCTCAACATGGTCTTCAATTTGGTTTATGCTTTACTTTGACATCTACAATCTTAAATCTGGTTTGCTGCCACAGTGCTTTTCAGTAGTTTAGCAGGACGTGAGTGCCTGTATGTTTCTGCTCTTGTGCCGGCTAGAGGGTTTCAATTTGTGTATCAGCATATGTCCACTACCCGGCCTTGGGTACATCACGATGTACCCAACGTATGCAGATTTTCCCGTGTCATTTGTGCACCGACCGCTTGGGCAAATGTCTTGACAATACCCTAAACCGATCCCTCATAAGCGGATCCGCGCATGCCGGCTATTTGATCACGTGTACTCAAACGCCGGCTACCGCCGTATGCCGCCGGAAAGAAAATGAAAAGTCGATATTGTTGGGTACATCCCTTGGGTACATCGATGGGGATGCCTCATATGTGCTCCTTAAACAATAGCATCGCCAAATCTAACGTTCGTGCATCATGTAGTACCCTAAAAAGCAAGTGTCATTCATTGGGCGGGCGGTTCAGCCAAAAGTTCCAGCTTCAAACGTCATGGCGTTCGATGTGTTCTTATAATTTACCGAAAAAGGGCCGATTATACCACAATGACTGGAATTTTGCTTATACTACCTGCCTCCTCGACGGCCCTTTGAAAATTTGAGGACCCATGTTGTCAAGTTCTCGACCTGCTCTTTCCGTAGTGTCTTATCAAAACTTTCATCCGAGGTCGCCTTGATCCTCAAAATGTCGGTTAAAGCAGCCGGTATCTCGTACATTGCCCCTATGAAATGTTGAGTTTGCCGAGTTCGGAACGTCACGAGTGGATATGCTATCGAGTCAAAATTAGCCCTGCGATATATTGGCACCCTGGGGAGGGTCTTAAGATAATATATTTTCATGTATTAATGACACAGTAATGAATTTAGTCATTGAAACACATCGCGCAGCTTGGGTACATCGCTATGTACCCAGACCCTCCTGGGTACATCCCCATGTACCACCGGGTAGTGGACACATAGCACAGTTGAATTAGCAGTTAGGTTTGTCACCCTAGCTCCTACCCTAACTTATTTTGACTTCTCTGACTTACCTGTCAGTCACCACCCACAGTGCTGGGGTGGTGTGCTGAAATCTGTATAGGCAGCCCTGACCGGGAGTCCCGGTGCAGGCCCCTATGACAGATTCCTAGGTAGCCAACACTGGACCGTGACTGATCCGTAAGCCTGTGCTGTGACACACCGAGTGTCACAGGTAGCTAGACTCGAGACCGTCCCGACTCCGTGACCGTTCCGGGTATATCTAGCTTAGGGTTTATTTCTTATGAGAGTTTATCTATATTGGTTCACTGACTGTCTGATATCTTGAACCGGGATATTCCAGTAGGGGGTTTGGGGAATACCGTACCTTGAAATCGGGTGCGTACGGACGATTCTCGCGCGTGAGGATCAAACTCGCACAAAATCTGCACCATTAGATTTCGCGGGGCGCGGGGCAGAGAGGCATTGGCAGATTCGAGATTAGGCACCCGCACCCATCGCCGTCGTCGATTGAACTCGTGTCATGCTGTCATCCGATCGCTCATTCATTTACAGACGATCGCGATCTGCTCGTCTCGTGCGATGTTAAAAAATGATAGCGATAGCGTATAGCCATACACGATACAGTACGAGTAGATAGCGTCATCACAGCCCTCCATCCGCATCCCCTCCCTCGCCTCGCCTGTGATGTGAGCTATGATGTGACCGTCGCGTCGTGTCGCGTCGCGTGTCACGCTATCGCTAGCGTAAGCGTTAAGCGTAAGCACTTCATACTGTGACACAGTTGACAGTAGAGGTGATCGTTAAAAATTTCGAACAGCGATGAAGGCCTTCCACACAGCATACGGCGTATCAAGAGTGTAATGACATGCGCGACGGATTCCTGTTCGATTCCTCAGATGCGAATTATATTTTTCATTGCTTACAAATTTCGAACAGCCAGTCGATTAAATCGGAAGGACATCTAAGCCGTTATCAAGATCACACCGGTATCTTTCTGGAATCCGTCCGCTTCCGTTCGCGCTTCTTAAGCGCTTTACACTGTGAAAACCTAGTACAGCAGGGTAGATTAATGAAGAGATTGACAACTCTTCGCGATATATCAGAAGCGAATAAAGTTTAATATAAGGTATTATGAACGCTAGGAAGCATCCCCGCACAGATTCGGTGACTGGAAGCAGATCCCAGATTCCCCGCTTCGTGCGGCGGAAGCGGGAACTGGCATCCGCAAAACGGCATTCCCGTCGGTATCCCGCCGAAAGGAACGCTAAGAAATAGTAATAACAACGGCTGAAACATAATTTCAACGTTGTATGTGTGCATATGTGTTTCATTTGGTCATTTTGTTCACCCGCTTCGACCCCCGCGGCGCATCCGCGATGGGATGTGTTAGTTACTAAATACGCAAAGGGGAAGCGGTACGTCCATATTATTACCCACTGGTTGGGTGGGCCCAACTTAAGAGCCATTTAGGTTGGGTGCACCCAACTTACCCTTTGGTGGGATTATTGGGAGTTGTCGGTACCGGATTCTGGGTTTTATTAGCTCAAAATGACGGGGAAGATGTCCTCTTTTACACACGCATCTACACTATTGAGCGAATCAAACTTATCCGTGAGCGATTTTGGGGAGTATGCGAGGGGGTAGGAAAAAATGTAAAATTTCCAAGTGATTTTGGGGTTTTACCTACCCATGCTACTTCAACCGAGGTTTTGAGGGTCAAGATGAACTCGGATGAAACTTTTGACAAGACACTGCAGAAAGAGCAACTCGAGAACTTGACGACATAGGTCTCCGAATTTTCAAAGGACCTTCGAGTGTCACGGGGAGTCCCTTATATTACCCTCGTTCTTAGGTATTGTGCACCCAACCTAAGAGAAATCCGGAATATTTCGTCACATACCCTATTGATACGGTCCCATTATACCCCGCAGATTGCGATCACAGAGGTATAATGCATATCCATTGTTCAAAGGGAACATAGTAGGCCATGGCCTAGTCTTGCTTTGGCACTATACGTCCGATATTCGAGGAGTTATTGACGTTTGAAAAAGGGTTCTTAGGTTGGGTGCACCCAACTTAGTGGTGGGTAATTGGGCTGCCGAACAAACGGTCTTTGGGGGTTTGCGAGAATCCGATGAGAACGGGGGCGCTGGCAGTAAACGCCACTGCGACCGCACGAGCCGAAACGCACCGAATCTCGCTCTCTGGCAAGCACTGCACATGGGCGCGTTTAGGCCCTAAAAGCGCCCGATCCGCACAAACCAGTATAAACCATCATGAAACAACGCGTCGAAGACGAATCGTGTCTTTGTAAGCAATTGCAAGATAATTCGCGCCGGTACTTTGCGCTACCGAGTTCGAAGAACCGAAAACAACACGTGGGAGGCAAAGTCGTCCAAGGGCGATGTAACAAACTGGCGATATGAGATTCCAAATAGCTCAACCCCCAGAATGGAATCGTCGGAAAAGTCATATTCTGAAAGCGTAAATTATTTTGTGGAAGCGGTGGTGGTGGTGGTGGTGGTGGTGGTGGTGCGTAGCACACTGATACCATTTTGTGGGAGGCAGCTGTAACCCTCCTCACTTAACAATCACTGTAACTACGGTTGGATCATATATGGAACTGCATATAATGACTAACTGCCTAGGTACTGCTAGATCAGCTCTTTAGAGATAGGAACTGCTATGTCTCGACTTACTACAGATACTTGCAATAAGAATTAGGGTATTTTTACACCATCAGCCATTGCTGTATTTTACTCTAGAAAACCCAACTGTTTCTTTGGCCTTGGTCATTACTTATTCACTCAACCGTTCCTGAGTCACTCCTAGTCAGCATGGCCAAGTCCCATATACCTATCAGATGCTTCTGCTACATTATCATGCAGCATGAGGTGTCACACTGTGTCAATGACACATCATTGCACAGTACAGCGGTACTGTGTACTTCCACAAAGGGGGGGCTCCTTTCCTCGACAGGGGTCTCGGGTGCCAACGCATTAATACTGTGAGGCGCGTATGGCACCGGTAAGTAAGGCATCCACGCATGCCACTGAATGTTGTCCTAGCACAGCAATACACAGTGTGCGGTTCGGTAGGGCTTTCCGCAAAGCCATACCACAAGTGCGTGAAAGCGCGGATCCCGTTCACAAATGTTAGGGTTTTGGCAACGGGATAAGGTCCTAATTTCCCAAGGATGTGTTTCCGGGCCGTCATCACCGTTGGAATAAAGGTGGCGAACATGTGTTGACTTTTCGGAAGAGGGAGGGAGGGAGGAAGACGACGCATTACGACTCCGGAAGAGAATCGGCTCAGACCTACATGTAGTAATGCCGGACCTAAATATGCTCGCTAAGCCTGCTTAGCTAATCGACTTCTTCAGTGTTTGAAGGAGGGTAAATGGGTAACGTGATTGTCGATGACTTCCTAAGCCCTAGCTGACGCGGGGGGACTTGATGGTAAAATCGGCTGAAACAGCAGGCGGCATAACGTGCTTCGACCAACCTCAAGATCCGACAATGCATTTTTCATAACAGTGCGGCCAATTATAACTCGTGTCGCCATCGAATTCAATCATTTATGCAGCATCAGTCACATTATGCGCATATCATAAATTGCATATAGTACCGTGCATATAACCGTACCGTTTTACATTTTTTTCATTTATACACGTCAAGACCACAACGCTTCTAGCGTATTCGGCAACACCGACACCGACACCGACGGCCGGGGGGGGCAACGACGACCTCGACACCGACCGGCGGGGATAAAGTCCTCATCGTAGTCGATGAGGGCGTGTAGTGATGTCCCTGCCGGGTAGCTCGTCGCCGACTAACAAGTATACATGACCTACGCTTTGTGCATCTTACTGTTGCTTGCATCGCATCGCGACGCTAGCTACCATTTAAAAAAAATATAATTGGCACTCTTACACTGGGCGGAGAGTCTCACTAGTTGTTCACTTCTTGCATATATCATCGATACAACCCTACTGCCTGGCACCCACAGGCGCTCTCCGCTCACACACACAAACAAATGCTTGCGACGTACAGCATTTTCCCCAATCGAAGGCAGCTGCTATCTCACATCCTTTATACCGTACTGCTATCTTCACCAAACCATGCATGCATACGAACCAGTCGTCCGTACCTGCTAATATTGTATCAAATAATACTGGAAACCCGGAGTGACAATCGGGGCTAGAGCGTGATACAGCTGGCGGAGAATTCAGAGCACATGCCACAGCTCCTTGATTTCGGCCTCGTAAACTTCAGAGCTTAGTTCATCTCAACACCTGTCTGTAAAAAATAGATCCCCGCGGATATTTTGATCAGCACGAGATATGTTGATGTACCATAGTCCTGTGAAGGGGGACTACCGACTGGGTTCAATAGTAGTTGTTATAGCACACTAACTAGCTGCCTTGTCCGATTCAATCCTTAAAATGACGGCCCATATCTAAGCCTGATGTTTTTCAAGAATCCCCATTTGGACTCCCGACATTCGGCGAATAGGTTCTAGTGGGCAAGATCCAGAAAGTGTTGGATCCTTTGGTGCAAGATACGGTGACAATACGTTCCCTGATGCACTTAGTAGTATTGCTACTATGATCCTTCGCCCCAATCGAAGTTGTTGGGAACATATATATTCACAATTCAAAGTGTGCAGGTTTCAGTATGGAGAAAGAGAATCGGGATAGGATGCGGAAAGAGAATCAGGATGTCTGAGCAAGTCACCCTCTTGCCACACCCCGCATCACAGCAAACAAGCCCGAAGTGGAAAATGCTTTACAATCATAAAGAATTTGAGTTTTGTCAGGCGTCTTTCTTTTTTTAAAATTTATCAATCAAATACTCCAACTTCAAAAGCCTTAGATTCAAGATTTACCGGTCCTCAAAGACCAATCAGTAGACAGCAAAGCTACCTTGTTCAGTAGACAACAAAGCCACCACACTCTTTCTCGTTGAATGCCAGCACCTACTTCAAGAGTAAGAAAGGCGCATATTATACTGATACCTGTACTTTCTTTCTTCAAAATTTCTCTGAAGTGCTCGAGCATTGAGATGCCGACTTTGATATCTCCGTTCCCTCTTGCAGCTACTTCAGTTCTTTTGACCGTAAAAAACATACAACAAAAGTGTTTTGTTGCCGTCCCGACATGGACATGAGTTTGACATAGCGTGCAGACCACCATGGCATAATAGTGCCCAAACAGAACTACTTGAATGAAAGAGAACGTGAGCAAAAAGAAGATTGGGACGTCTCGAACAGCCAGAAGTACTCGTTGCCATACCACTATATTCAGTTGGATACACCGGTAGCAACACAGTCTGCAGATTTTCTGTTGCTCTGCCTCCTGCATAACTGCGAACATCTTACCGAGGTTGCCCGACTCTCTTCTCTCACTTCATTCGAGTTAAGAGGCTTACAGTCCTATTGCTACAAACAAAATGTATTGGTATAATGACGAAAACATGACTGTCACGACCAGAGTTGGGAAGCCGTATCGGAGAAAATCACTTCCTTTGATCTTTTGGTCTGGGCTGTAGCGCTCGGAAACAGACATCGCAACCAGATTTGCACTGCTCCCCATGATGCTGCCGATGCCACCAACACAAGCTCCAACAGAGAGGGCCCAGGCAAGCTTATTCACATCAATGCCAAGCTCATCCGCTTGATTGTTTCGCATATCCAGGAGGATATATGTAATCGTCGTCGTGTACGGCAGAGATTCCAAGAAGGCACTTCCAATTGCTGATACCCATAATACCTGCGGAAGTTAACAGGCAACAAACCATGTAGTCGCAGTCATTGCGCTGCCAGAACATATTATAGAATAATGGGCAAGGCAGGAACCTTTATTCATCGGACTGGGGAACCCAAACCAAGAAGCAGAAGCCTTTGCCACTCACTCCGGCATGCTAGGGGGTTCCTTCACCCGACGTTTTTAAGAGAATTTCGGGCACGCACCAGCAGAAGGGCAACGCCGAGACGAGACTCCTGAGGCACGGACTTAATGATATCCGTCAGAGCCTGACCAATCTCTCGAATGAAGCCGAGCTCTGCCAGGGACTCCACAAATACGAATAGGCAGCCAAAAAAGAGAAGCGTATCCCACTCTACGATCTGCAAGCAGCAAATGAAATGGTCTTACTTCACCTTCCTTCAAACCTCACGAAGGATGCTAACGTGATTTTGCTGCACACGTATTACTGCGCGACTGAGGGAGAAAGAAATAGGGTGAGGCGGAAGGCAACAGGGCAGTGGGCAGGCTACGGACGTTTTGAAACTAATTCTAGCTGGACATTTAGCGGAGCTTCTCGATTCGTATGGTTTGTCACTAGATATATCGAGTGAGGGCTTCCAGGTGTTTCGATGGCCCGACAAAACATAAACAAGCGGAAAAACACTCCGATACGATGGACTAGTAGGCCACCCCTTGCATTGGAAACGCACCTTTAGTAAGTCGCGAATATTATGGTGCGACACCGCAAGACAGCTGAAAAACATGGCGAGAAGGCAAAACCAAGATGGCTCTCGGCCGTGAACTGGAGACATGAATAGCCCAACAAACATGACCATAACGGTGAGGGTGCCGACATAGGATAGAGCACGCTCGTCAGTGATCTGGTTGTCCCGCTGCAGCTTTTCTAGGTTCAATTCCACTTTATGTGGGATCTGTCAGCAAGCCCGCCACACACGTTTGCACACAGACTGAAGTAGTCAGCGTGGGATTGCGGCAGTAAGACGGCCTCAAAAGACAACTTGGAAGATATCAGTACACACACACAATACAATTGCCTCTCCTTTGCGGTGTACGAAGGAACTACCTCGTAAAACCCTACTGCTTGCATGGACTCCGTGCCACAGAAACAAACGTCAGGACAGCGATAAGTTGTACAGCACAAAAGGAGAAAATCTCGACGCCCATTGCCTTTTGGTCCCCCCTAGGTTTCTTCATCCAACTCCTCTGATCACCCGCACAGTGCGCACAACGAGGACCGGCAATCAGACCAATGCACTTCGGGATTCACCTTATCCTTGAAGAAGTAGTACAGCACCACGGTCCCCATGGGCAAAATGAAGATCACGAGGGGCCCGTTGTAGTACAAAAAGTCATTGAAAGGAAGCTCCAGCTTGTTGCCAATAACAACATTCGGAGGGTCACCGATCAGTGTTGCGGTGCCCCCGATCGTGGTAGAGATAGTCTGTGCAAGATAAAAAGGTACGGGGTCCACTTTTAATTGCTGACAAAGCCGAATAGTGACCGGCCCGACAAGCATCACCACCGTCACGTTGTTCAGGAACGCCGAGAGAACTCCGACTATGTTCGCCATTAAGAAAAACAGAAGACGAAGATTCCCGTCAGCGTAAGCGGCGATTTGGATGGCCACCCACTGGAACACTCCGGTCTTTGAGAGCAGATGAACGGAAATCATCATAGAGAATAGAAGCATTAGCGTGCCGAAGTCAATCATGTTCGCGACGTGGGCGATACCAGGGACATCGTGCGTTACTGATAGTAACAACAGGCCCAGTAGTGACCCCAAAATGGTTGCATATACACGGTGAATAACCTCTGAGACGATGAGTATAAAGGTGGTGATGAAGAGAACGGCGCATATGGGAAAACGATTAGCGCCGATCGAATTGAACTGTACGATTTGAAACATGAGTGCGACTGGATCGACGCTGTCGGTATGTATATGAACGCTTAGGTCCGAGTCACTTGGGATATCATAGTCGTGAAGGTCGATTTCCTTGAGAAGCTCGGCCTCTTCATCTTCTTCCATCTCCAGCTGCTCAGAATAATACATTTTGCTTTCGGAAGCAGTGGTATAATACAATTCGAAATGCACCGTCGTATTCGTATACTCCTGGCTCCCATGTACTACGTCCTTGAGCACGTCGCTGGTGAGGAGATGGCGACTCCGCCTTCTTCTTCTGTGCGAACCACCACCACAGTCGACCAAGCTGCACGGAATCGCCATCTGCAGACCACAAGCCGCTTGCATTGTTAATACCAGGGAGGGAATACGCAGTATACTTCAGCACTGGACGGAACCTGACAATATGGGTACCATATCCGGGCTCAGGCTGGCAATCGGAAAAACTCAGCACTCTGAAAAGAGAATGGGTAGAGGCACCATATAGCCACAATCGCACCGCCTGCCCCGACGTCTTTATTTCTCCCAGAAAGTAAGCATCGAGATCTACGGCCCTCGCCGGCTCTACCCAAGCGGGATACTGAATAAACACGGACACTTCGCGGAAGTCCCCAGTGTTCTTTCCCCCTCGGACTGACGATCGAAAGGTTGCTGTCCGGGAATGCGGCTCGAGAGAGGAAGGTGACAGAACTTGAAAAGGCTCCTTCAAAGGAGGCACACAAAGGATCGCTGCAGTAGCCTGTATGGGCATTCACGCATACGCAGCAGGACTCTGATGAGGCAGCAGTGAACGCCGAAGATACCCGCCGTGGATTGCTCCGAAGGAACGCTCAAACTTCAAGAGCGTGCCTGGCAAGACTTAGCTGAGGATCCGCATTGGCACCGTACAACGAGGCTCAAGCGGAAGCACTTTTAGCCCCAGCACAGAGACCACGCTGCCTGTGCAGGTCCCTTGCCAAGCTTTACACTGAAACATAAACCGCTAGCAAGGCGGCGTTTCCTGTTGATAATGATATTATTGGATGTAGCACAAGCAAAGAACGCGGGAAAGCAGGCGTATGTTGCATAGAGAGAATAAATGGAAGAGGACCCTCACCTTAATCTCAAAGGCCTCACGGGGGTTCTCCTTCAATTCTATGGTTAGCGACTTATCGGCGCTGACAGCGTACAACGGGCTCGTAAGTACAGCACTGTAAGTATGCATGTGTACAGTATGAATGTCGTGCCGGCGTTCTATTGGGGACCAAAGCGACATTAAAAGAAGCGAGGCCAGTGAAATGCAGACGATGAATCCAAGAATTGGAAGGTCCCTTCGACGGTCAAATTTAATAATTGTTGGTCCCTCGTCCTTCCCCGGTGCTTCCTCAGCCCATGCCTGTTTTGAAATTGCCTTGTCTGTTTCATTGGAGCTGTCGAGCGTAAGGATACCGACCGCGGAATCATCCCCTCCGTCTTTCGGTGCGATGAGCTCCGTATCATCCGTTTCTTGGCCACCAGGGGCTATACTAGCCATGGCTGAAAAAGATGTGCGTTTCGGAATGGTTATCAACTACCCGCAAACACGTCCTTATGATATATTTCTGCAAGAAACAGTTACGCTCTCTCCTCGGTGGTTCGAGAGTGTTCCACTTTCAGGCCAAAGATATTAAGCGACACGCCCCAGATACAAGCGCCATTTAATTCATCAAAATTCTTGCTTTTTTAACACATGTGCCACAGAATACTGCGACGTCAGCAGTCACCTGTAACATTTTGCCCCACCAGCCGCGGGCCGGTGATTTTCAAAAACATTGACGGAGTAACTCTCTTGATATACTTCGAGGCGTAAGAGGCACAAAGTTACAGTACGAATTCGGGCGAGGATTCAACTGCCTCAAAGACAGACAAGATAGTCGTGCAAAACCCGCTGCTTGTGTGCAGTCCGAACCAAGGGCGAAACAAATTCTACCTACACCAGTGGTAACGTAGGGAACTGACAAACAGCGATGAATGCGACGCAAAAAACTCTTGAAAACCACTGGAAAAATATCAAAACTCCAGGACGTTCTTCACCGAGGAGACTTTCGTCAAGCACAGAGTGACGCGCGCAATGCAGAGGTACACAACGAAAACCAAATAAGCCGCCTCAACGCGACAAAGTGAGAAAAAGTGCAACAGTAACACCGTTCAAATCAGCTCGAATACTGATATTTGCACTCGCTTGGAGAGCTTTTTGCACGAAATGTGAAGAAATGTCAGTATGGCAGTCTCCATGCGGTGGGTAATTTTCCAGAACCGTTGCGAACAGAAACAGAACAGAAAGTTGAGACAATACAACCACGTACCCAAAACTACTACTCGAATTTCTATATCACAAGCAATTGACACTTGATAAGCATTCTAGGAGCACAAAGACATTCGGCAGTGTGTTCGGGGGGCACACGAAAGTGTACCGCACCTCTGGCAAGTGTGTCAAAGCTTCTTGGTAATGGGACTTTGCAGATGATATGCGGCATGCTGTTCTCCATTCCGCATTGAACCTAAATAACTTTAATATCGCACAATCCCTGTGTCAAAACTCAAGACGTATTAGTGTTAGTTATGATCTCTCATGAACTAAAAGTTGTCACAGCTTGGAAGCGGGGGTAAAAGTGGATACGCTCTAATAATTGACCTTGCCGCTGCGCGTGCTCCCAGCGAAGGGCACGGGCACGCTAGAGCTGCCCAACTTAAACTGGTCCGTTCATTTTTAACAGTGGCAATTTTCCGAATCCGACAGTCCATATACGATTCCAGAGATCAAAATACGATACATTCCTTTGTTGCTCCCCAGGAATCTTTTCGGACCTTCCGATGTTCCCGATCTGAAAACATTGGACGGCTCAACTTTAGTTGGGCACCCCTAGGGCACGCGACGGGCATCGCATCGCATTCGCATCGTCCTTCCTCCTCCCATCTCAGCGAATCGTTTCGAGCGTTCGAGACGGACAAGAGATATTGTGACCGCTCACCACGATGACCATGACGGGACCACGCCACGAAGCAGCACGCAGCACATCGAAGCCCCACGATGACGATCACGGGTCTCAGACGCAAGACGCATAGACGCTGAGACAGTACAGTACAGTATCTCAGATAGCAGTGGACGGGTTGGGTTCATATTCACAGCAGCGGCACCGATCCGGCGTGTCGAATTGTCGATGTGCAAAAGGTCGCGGATTTGAAAGACTGACCGTAAGATGTTCGTAGCGCGACAGTTGGAAACGATTGTGGATCTCTCACCATTGGATCATGGACGGTTTTATTTTGCTCGCAAATCTGAATACAGTATGCAATATCGAAGATGAATATTATTAATTATATTTCAATTCAGCGTTTATCCAATGAAAATATCGAACATCAATCTGAATCTTATTTTAACCCTTTTTTAACCCCCCAAAGAAGTTATAGAACCAGTGATTGGTATAAATAATATATTGTAATATTATATAACGTAAATATATATTATAATTGGTATAATATATACAATTATAGTTTACAAGTTCCATATTCATTATTCAAGGGACACATGCAACTATTTAATTGGAGAATTCATAGGGACCAATATAAACTTCCAAACGTCATCCCACCAAGATATATAATCAGTTTAGACTTTAGAGTGTTAAAAACCACAAAAAAGATTAAATCAAAAGTTAATGCGGAAATTTTGAATTTTGAATTTTTCTGGCGCCAGGTGTTTTGATATCAGTGTCACACCTGGCGCCAAATGATTTAAAACTCGAAATTCGTTCATTAACTTTGCTCTAGAATTTCTTTTTGTGGTTTTTAAAGTCTAAACTAATTATATATCTTGGTGTATACTTGGTGTATAACTTGGTTTATACTATAAAGTCTAAACTAATTATATAACTTGGTGGGATAACGCTAACGGTTGAAACGGTTTATATTGGTCCCTATGAAATTTCCAATTTATAAATAACTGCATATGTCCGTGTCCTACTGATACTGTATGAATACGTTATGAAAATAAATAGGTCGAAAACTCACGGCACCCTGACCATGACCGCTGACGTGAGACAATCACAATGAAGAAAACTGTAAACTCACAAGAACGAAGAAGAATAAACTAGTCGAAGTGACACCCTCCCGTCTCCGACGGAGCGGAGGGTGTCAGGGATATGATCGATGACATATGTGTCATACATGACATATGTGTCATACCATGTCATGTCATGTCATGTCATGTCATATGTTATAATGACATACAATCGTCGAGTATTGTCAGTACGGTCGACTATGACATGTACAATCATAATATATGTCATCCACTCACCATGAGTGACATCTGTCATCGAGAGGCCGAGTACGGCATCTCGATGATGAAGCAAGACAAGTTCTTGAAGAACAAATTGTTCGGAGAGGACGCGTCTTCGCTTCAAGCATGAATTGATCAAAAAAAAAACGTCTCAGCGTCCGAAGGGCGCGAGCACTGGAAAAAATGTTTTTTCGCGCATATTATTTATGATAATATTTTAGGTTTGAGTAGACGTTTTTCCTAGAATTTTGTCGACCAGAAGGTATTTTTCGATCCCTGTTTTGCTTCTTATAGTGAAATATGGTGTCCTTTGCTTCAAACCCTAAACCTTGCGGTATGATCTTGCTTTAGCTTGTATGTTTTCTTGATATGTGATATGAAATTTAAGTACCCAGCGACCTGAGTTTTTTACGAAGGTCCTGGGGAAAGAGCAACAAAACGCCTGGAGAAGTTGGAGAGCCTTGAGCTCTCCAGTGAGGAACCAAAACCGTAAAGCGCAACATTACGCATAACTGAAGGAACAAAAGAATAACAACATCAGAACTTTAACGAGCTTGATTGTCGCGTTGTTGATAATTTCACACAGGAGAATTATGAACGAAGAAGGACCCACAGATATGGACTCGCTCACTCAGCCAGAAACCATACAGCAGAAATATGACTTTATGAGGAGTATGAACTCAGACGTGATCCGAGACAGTGATAAGTGGAGCGCTAAATTGGACCAGGATACAGTCTCGTCCCTCATCTATGCCACTTTCCTTGCGAAAGCAGACGCAGTCTTCGCAGCTCGAAACATTCCAATAAATCACAAGAAGTTTTTCGGAAACATCGAAAGGCCATCCACTATGTGCACTTTCCTGTGGAACATTTTCAGACACGCGACAAATATGTGCTCAGTGAAAGGAAACGAAGTTGTCATTGAGTCAGCAGCAGCAATCACAAACGTTGAGAAACTGATAAAATACACCAGGAACACAGTCCAGAGGGAAAACATCAGAAATCGCAGAAGCACTCCTGGAATATGACTTGTACTTTCCCACACTGGAGTCAGTTCAGATACAAGTAGACGAACGCATTGCAAAACAGGCATCGGAGCAAACACAACAGTCCCCCTCAGCCTCTGGACTTGCAGAAATCGACTTGGGTGCACGCGAGGGAGCACAAGCCGAAGGTGATCAAAACGAGGACACCTGGGAAGAAAGAGAAGAAGCAGGTACAAAATTAAACAGCCTCCCATTCCTCCATTGTTTAACCACAACTGACGCATTGCAAAACGCAATAACGAAAGCTCACGCACAGCATCTAGAGATAGCAAGCATTTCTTTTTTCATTTGTGCATTTCTAACAGTTGTGAACACAGGCGAGTACGACGGAATCGACGGTCGAACTGGACAACGAGAAGTGTCGCTTGTCAGCCACGAAGAGGAAGCAGAATTCGACCTCGCATCTCTTCAAACGGCAGTGGACTACTCTGAGACGGTGAAGAAAACTGAAACCGAAATCGAAGGCCACGAAGGTGACTTGGAGAACGAAGACTTCCTCCAGACGCTGAAGATCACGAGGCACAACGTCCAGAACATCACACGCTTCACTGGACGCGAGCTGAGCGAAGTCAGAAGGCAGTGCGAGGAGATCCTGACCAGGAAACATCTCGACGTTGGCTCATTGGCGGTTGACGGTCTGTCGCGAAAGGTGGACGCATCGGGTGCTAAGGTAAAAACCTCCCTTTCACTTCACGTAAAAAAGCATTCTCATAACTACCGCTCTTGCATTAAGCTCCATTGTTCCTTCAAAGCTCTCATCCCTATAAACATTACGACAACGCGCATTCTAACCAGAGTTAATACGCAGACTCCCTTCATCAAAGTTCAGCTAAAGAGCGAGGAAGAAGCGACTGCAATCCTCGAGCTGGGAATTCTTCTGGTGGACGGGCAGCGCTTTAACATCACACCAAAATCTTCAAGACTGACTCGATTTAACCTGTTCCTGCGTGCTTCTGCTCCCAATCTTCAGGTCTCAACGGAAAACATAGTTTCATTCCTGCTCACGACTCCATTTTCAAGCTTTGTTAAGCGGGTTGTCTTTCAACAGACATTCACAGACCATCCAGGAAAGGGCAAAGGATCACGGTTGGTCAGAAGGATCTACACAGTACTCAGGCCCCCAGTAGCAGCAGCACCGGAGCCGGCAGTACCGGACATTCAAAATCCGGAGCACGCAGTTTACTTCATTCCACTCCAGTACATCTACAACCCCGTTGGAGTAGTCCTGATTACTCAGTGCAGTGCCCACGAGTGTTTCAAGTGTGCCCCATCTCCCAAAAGGTTCGGTCATTGTTCCAAGAATTGTATGGACAGCGGAAAGGGAAGGGAAAGGGGAAAGGATCTGGTAAAGGTAAAGGACCAGGAGGAGGAGGCCCCCCAGGATTCCCACCAGGAGGCCCTCCAGGACCGCCGAGTACCCCCACAAAAAACTCAGCCAAGTGGGAAGCAGCAAAAGCTAAAGCATTAAAGAGAAAGCTCACCCCCTCAGCTCTCAGCCCTGCCCACAAGATCCCCGCAGGAGGCAGCAAGAGACAACCCCTGACACAGGAAGGTGACGAAGGAATTAATCTTGCTGAAGGTAGATACTGAGAAATTGATCTGTTAAATCTGTCTCTCTTCTCTGAACACTCTCTCAGACTTTGTGCTTTCAGGCATCTGATATGCAAGTGACCCCACTAGCATCCCTAAAACCAGAAGAGTCAATCTCTTCCTTGCTCTGCTCATTGTAACCCACCGGCCAGCAGTAAATTTAAGTATGCACGGCAAATATTTACACCCCTGCTCTTGCTTTGCTTTCCCTTTTACAACTGCTGTACACTCCCTACAGTTTGTCTCACCACACAATGCATATTTCTCTCGACTTCAAAAGCTCAATCTTGAACCAGAGCACGGGCATACATATGGCTCAAAGTTCACTCTCAAACTTGCATTATATAGACACCTTCATCATAGGGACCCTCCTGTGTACGGCACACTGTCACTAAATAAATACAAAGCACACAACTGGCATAATAATAACCTGCCACTTGATAAACACTTATGCAGTGAATACAGTTCCTCACATAGCTTACCTCCCGAGGCACCCGAACCAACAAACTTATATGAAAACCTGCACCGGTTGCTAAACACCAAAATATTAATAAATAACCACACACGGTGCCTAGCAAACTTAAGAGGACGGGAAACCAAAGCAGGAAACACTACACAATATGCAGGTAACTTAACACGGCATACTGTTAACTCAATGCATTATACAGAAAGTTTAATAATACTTACACGGTGCCTGGAAAACAACATGCGGTCAACAAATAACACAAATAAACCCATATACTTTCCGAAGCGGTTTGTTACTAACCTGAAGCGGGTCACGGTAAACTTAGCTCGGTGTTTAAACAACTTAGAACTGAATGCAATACACCGTAATAGTACTGATAAAATAATTTTACGAGAGGCTCGGGGGCACGAACACATGTTTTTAGGGGAAAAGGCGGCTATAAGCACAAGAATGATGGGAAACCCTAACCTCTTGAGTCGATACCTAGTGAATACGGGACGGGTGGAAGTGCGTAGAAGTAAAATGGGGCGAAAATATTTCACACAATGCTTATATATGACAAAAAGGGTTAGTAGGGAAAAAATAAAGGCAAACGGACAACCTTGGACCGGAAGCGAATTGCATGAGGCACAATTCGTTAAAAATCGAAATTTTGCAAAAAAGAGCCTAGAACCAAAAAATTTCAGGGAAGGGACCCGAGGACATATACGAAACCATGTGCGAAAGAGGAATGCCCAAATAAACGGTATGGTAGCTGAGGGGAGGCAACAAGTGGGTGTAACGCGTAACACGGAGAGCACAATAATGTTCAGAAACCACGGGAGCGGGGAAAGCGAGGTGCGCACTGGTCTTGTAAAAGACACGCGGAGTGTAGTCAAGCGGGCCACAGATAAACTAATACGGTGCTCGGAAATAATACGGCGATATATTGCAAATCTAACGCGGTGGAAGAAAAATCTAAAAAAGTATACCTTCAATCTGGTATGGACCGAAAGGGCTGTTAACTCAACACAATATATGTATCTTATAGTAAGCCCAGCATGGTCCGAAATATATTTTAAATGGAAATAAAAATAGATAAAGCTATAAGCGGCAGCATAATTATGACATATTACATAATGAGACACCTCTTGAGATGTGAGGAAAATATTATTAAAACACGAGCGGAAATGCAAACAACCACTTACGGGCCCACTATCATGCTTCTTCATATAATGGCGGAACTCAGCAGAATGAAGTTGAACCCTAAAAAATATTTCCCGGGACCCAGAGTCATAATACACCTAGCCCACAAGAGACCTAAGGCCTGCAAAAGGATAAGCAAGAGCGCCTTGAAATACATGATTCAAAACCCCAAGATGGCATGGCTTTGGGAGAGAACACGGACCCAAACTGCAAAGAAACCCAAAATGAATTTACCTCTAATAATAATGAAATATAAAACACACCACAAAAAGGATAACGATACCAAACAATATAATATTTCGGAACCCGAGCAGCTGTTAAGCGGTGGAGCAAGCACCGAAGATAACGCAGTAGTTGAAACCACAATGGCCACGGAATCACTCCTTTCAGAAAAGGGGTGGTTAAATGCAACTCATGTTGGTGATGCAATGAAAATACGGGACCCGAGTACCATAGCCCCTATGGACCTTACAGACATGATGCTGAAGATGACAGGGGAGGACCAAAAACTCACACAACTCATTAATAGCAGACTCAAGAAATATGGCCACACACAAATAGGCGTGTGTGACAATATACATTGGCGTCTCATAGTGATTCGCTCATCATCACCTGGGAAAATAGAAGCCTACATATATGATCCCTTTGGAGATAAAGCCGAAAGAGAAACCATTAATATGATTGAGGCAGCACTCAAAACCTGGTTAAAAATTTTCATAACCACTACAGAATATAAGGAATTCACAACTACCATTAGCAAGGAAACATTTCAAACTGATACATACAACTGTGGCACATGGGTAGCAAAAACCGCCTTCAGATGGGCACAATGGAACAGAGGCTCGCACCAGACCTCATTTTTCGAGTACCTAAAATCTGATTTATGTATTGGGGAGTATGGCAACAAAACGATGCAAAAGGAAATACATAAATACCGATTAGAAATGAGGAAAGAAATAGGGCTGCAGGTAAAGAATACCCGTAACACACTGGAGCTCAAACACTTGGAGCACGCTGGAAATGACGCCGCAATCAGCGGCCCTAATATGACCTCACCTTCCCACCACATCCTCACACGCAGAGGTGCCACACCCAAAAAAGCAGATAGAAACTCTGATAGAAACTTTTAGACTGAAATGGAAGACACACACCACTAATGAAACAATTGTTTCAGAAGCCATCGAATCGCATAGGAAATATCATCACACCTCGAGCACGGATAACACCAACATTCAAATTCATCTTCTTGTGACTAAGGACATATGGTCAACTGCAGTCCACATCATTCCAGAAAGAAAGATCATTCACTGTGAGTTTGATATCTCTAACAATAAACACCAGAAAGACATTTCCACACTTTTCCCTCAAGACCTGAGGGTGCACCGCATAACCTTGAAACTGGGAGTACATCCGAATAACATGGGGGTTTTCAATTTTACACTAGCCCACAAAGTCTGTCACATCCTGCACAACACTAAATTCTTCTCAGCAGCACAATTAAACAGAGACCTACTATACGAACTTGAAAACCTAAACATTAGAATTCTACCACAAACGGGCAGAGAAGCCAGGATAATCAAACACGAAAATAACAAAGCCATTTCGACCACACGACAATCACTGAGAACCCACCTTCCGAAAATTGATGCACATCCAACAAAGCCAAATTCTGAGCACAAAGACTGTAAATCCACCCACACTGCTTATAATCACCTCATCTCAGGCAAAGGAAAGCCTTCTTGTGAACCCCACACATATGGATACCGCAGGAAACACTCTCATAAACAAAAGAGAATAATCCTTAAAACCAAATGCACAAACAAAATCTTTGATATTGAGAACATTTATGACGCAGATGGCAGATGCATACTACAAAAAGCAAAACACAAAAACGCCATGAGACAGTCAGAAGAAATAGACCGACTCACAAAACTACAACTAGCACAACACTCTAACAATTTGATTATAATGGGTATGAATATGAGAGGCCTCCGACACCACAAAGAAGATAAAGACAGTTTAATCAAATTAGAAACAATCTGCAATCTTTTAATTGACGGACGGGCTGATATAATATGTATATCAGAAACCAAGGTAAATACTGAAAACCTTGCATTAATCAAAACCCTAATGACACAAAAAGGAATCCAATTTCGCACGTCTCATGTAAATGAAAGAGCTTCCATTGGTTCCATGATCCTATGGAATCCGAAAAGTTTGCCACTATCCACCTCGGTCACCACAATCGATGGAGATGCAAAGAGAGCAGTAATGACCAAATTTTCAGGAAATAACGGTTTTGAGCTTCACATAGCCAGCGGTTATATGAATGATGCTACACTAGTAGAGGAACAAGTGGAATTATATGACACACTTACTGACTGGGCAGGGAAGGCAGGAAATAATCCAAAAAAGGCCTACGTAGAGATAGGTGACAAAAACTGCACCATTACCCGAAATCAGCGGGTGTCAGGTGGAAATTACATGTCATATCAAGAGCATGTCGAAAAGAATAAGCATCTTTTAACCTATTTCAACAATGACAGATGCTCCCTTAATGAACTGATAATGGACCGTAATCCAAACACGGAAATTTTCACACATGTCATATCCAAAAACTCAAAAGCAAAACTCACCCATATCATGGCCAACACAGCTATGGCAGAAATGACAGTTAAAACAGGATGGACGGAGGGAAACCCTTATATCATCTCCGACCACGGGATAGTATGGGCTGAATTTAAGCTCCCTCAAAACGACACCAAACCGGAGATTTCCACCGATACAACTTTGCCAACACCTAGATTTAATGGTGCCAAGGAAACCACGCATGATGAGTACCCAGGGTACCCAATTAGAATGACAAACAAAAATAAGGATACAAAGAGGAAAATAAACAGGAAAGATATTGTAGGACTTCTCGAAGCAAACGGATACAGCACAAACGAGATAGTGTCTTTGATGTTGTAACCGCGTCGTGTATCACCGAAACTATGAACGCCCTGTGTTCTGCGGATGAACACGAATATTGGCAACACAACCACACGGACCGTATCACTGATCCCCACCTCATCTCACTATACCGTAGAAATAGCAATCTATGGCTTAAAATAATAATTCAAAACATGAACAACGAAATGGGTAAAAATGTTATCTCGGGTTTCCCCTTATCACACTATGCAACCTACAGTCATACTAAAGACAAACGCTTTAACTGGTTTAGGCGTACAGGTCACATTATGGCAAAACTTGGATACGCTATTGACTCTAAAAATTACCCTGAAAATGAAGCGGGTGAAACCACATTAATCACCACCCTTCCCAGACAACTCTACATGTCGAGGAATGTTACCTCCGCAATACAAAAATACAACCTCAAGCACACAGGTTCCTTTCTAACTCCCTGCGGTGGAATGTTAAAAAACTGGCAAGAAAGTAAATGCTTTTTCAGGCTGAATGGTAGTAGACCCCCTGGATGGCTAACCGAAATCGAAAAGGAAATGCTTCAAAACCCTGTAGATTTGGACCCACAGGCTAGATATGTCAAGAAACAATATAGAGACAACATAGTACCCCCCGACACGGGTGAATTTCATTGGAAAGGAAATGGTGACCGAAATTCCATCTCTCTTATTCACATTACCAATATTGACTTAGAGGCCATGTCAATACAATATACAGAATACAGTAACAATGCCATAAACCCTAATGTCTTTGTCAGAATCAAAGGTACCAACAGTCTTCAATACGACTTTGAATATAGCATCACCAATGACGGTTGCATCCTAATTCCAGCAGGTTCTATTTTCGAATATAATGACCATATGGACCCGCCCTCTTCTGTCCTTGCTACAGTTAGTGATATTAACTCACACTATGATTACATCTCAGACAGACAGTATGAAACCATTATTGCCAGAATGAAAAACAAAACTGCGGAGGAAGAAAGTGAATACAGCTGCCCTAGCGACTCGGAAGAAGAATCCACCCCCAACGCCGAAGAGAGCAAACAAATGGAAGATTATGATATGGCAAGCGATGGGTCCCTATTTGCTGGAAAGAAAACAGCATGCAGTGGGGCAGCATATGCCATAAAAAACTTTGACAACGGGATGCCACTTGTACGGAAGATGAATATCCCCCCCTCAAGAACTTTCTCCGCATCGGGGCTCCTTATCAAGGAAGATATCCAAAACCCGAGTAGCACATCTGCTGAAATTGCGGGACTGCGATTTCTACTCACAGAACAAAAAGAGAAACTCCTCAAATCCATTACTCCAATGGTACATGCCATTGACTCCATGGCAGCAATATCTGCGGTAACAAAGGATGGCAGGTCCATGAGTGCTCGGGACAAACTACGTGAAGCTAATCATCGCAGAGATGTGCAGGCTGTTCGCCTACTGCTAGAAGAACTTGGCTTCTACAGTGAAGGAGACCACAGTAAAATCATCCTTAAATGGATTAGGGGTCACAATAATGACAAAGTTCACGACAGAGTGGACCGTACTGCTAAAAGAGCCTCATTCAGAGGGGGCTGTTTGGACATCTCCCGCTACGACCCTGCCGAGGAACTACCCTTCTCATTATTCTTTTTTGAGGTCCCTATTTTAGGCGATATACGTTGTCACATCAGAAGAATTCAACGACTCTCACACTATCATAATTGGAGAACCCTACAGTCCCAAGGGAAGCACCTGAGAATGCTCAACGAGAATAACACCGCCCCCACCAAAGATATTTCCAAAATGACACCTAAAGCTTTCACCGCTTCTAGAAGTAGAGAACTCCTGGGTCTTCAAGCCTCTCCAGCACGCTTATTTAAACTGGGGAAAATCGGGTCTGAAAACTGCCCCTACTGCCAACAGAATACAAAATGCACCTTCGAACACATCCAACTTGAATGCCCAGGACATAATAATAGTTTGTATAGTCTTAGAACAACCCAAGATATCGAACTACGGAAAATCATCGCTGAAGAAATCTCAGAAAAGCCTAAACTACTAAACCCTGGAAAGGGTACCACATACATCAAAACACAGCCATCGAAACTTTTTCCACTTGCTGACCTAAGACAGGAAATGAATGAGGAATTATACTTGCACGCTCTCCCGGAAGCTAGCATGTACCGTCCATCAAATTCAAAAAAGAATACCATTGCTGTGACCGCAAAGCCCGAAGTGGACCATGTTACGGGAACAATTAAATATCCCGAACTCCAATATGTCCAAAAGAAAGAGTTTTGGAAACTTTTGGCTTGGCACGGCCTTTCCAACAAAGCAGTCCCATGCTCACTTGCGGAGTACTCGAATAGGGCACACGATATCCATGAAGCCCTCAATGCATGTAAGTTTGAATCGGGAGACCCTAAAAACTGCTATGCAATAAGAAGAAGCCTCTTAGATATTTTGGTGGATGACAGAAACCTTGACAAAAACGGCTGTGAACTTTTCTCCAACCCACTAAATGCCCACCCTAGAATTTACTCGAGAAGATGCATACCCACCACTAGAATGAAAAAAGCCCTCAGGCCCTTCTGTTATCATGGGAAAATCGGCTTTGATGGTCTCGCTTGGGATGCCTACGTGGACCCGTTAACAGGCATTGGCAGAATCGTTTACGGAAATCCCCCCTTTGATGGAAAGGATAAGGGCAAATCTTCGGCGGTTATGACTACCTTGGAAATGGGACATAAAGCGGCCAACACTGTCCCCGGATTTTCAGGAACATGGATTCTTCCACTGTCTCCCAAAAACCAAAAAAGATGGTTTGATAAAGGTTTTAAACTTGTTTTCAGATTCCCGCATAACACTATTCCATTTATCCCACATGGTTATTGGACGGGTGATGACCCCTACGTTCTCCCAGGTGGCGGATGCTATAAGGATGATTTTTCGGATGTCGTTATCATAGCTATAGACAGTGCACCCAGCGATACTCAACCAGCCTTTGACTGGAGGCCTACACAGAAAAAGATTGCTAGATGGTTCCTCAATGTCCTTCCTAAGTCCAGAGTCACGGAGAAGAGACTAGAATACACCGGAGTCAGCCCTGATATTTGGAATGAAGTTCTGAACGAAAGGGACAACGTACTTCCTTCTTCGCTGTGCCCATGGCCCACTCAAGACCCTCCCTATCATCAGAATGGTGCTGAGCATTATTATGGCGGTCACCATGACACGACAATCACCAATGCAACTTCTAAGCCCTTCATAAGCACCGTGAAATGGCCCAAAGCACTTACACTCATGGGGTACCTCCCTCCTCTTTTTGGTACTGTCCTCAACACGATAGGTGTTCCCCGTGGCAAGATTAAACCTCTCCTTAGAGAAAAAGCTAGGTGCTAAGCAAAAAACTCTAGAAGATGGAGAAGCAGCCATGGCCGGGTGAGTGGAGGGGTGGCTGAATCTGAGCGGTGGGGAGGGAAGTCGAAGAATTAAGGGGGTATTTGGAGACGATGAGGAAGGGGTCGGGTGGGCGGGGAGAGGGGGTGGTGGGGGAGGGGAGGGGGGGGGAGGGCCCCTCCCCTAAAGGACAGAGAGCCATCTTTTATTGCAAGACTTTTGAAAATTATTGCAGGAGGGTTTGAAGAAAGTCGTTTGTTTTTTGCACAGCTTCTGTTTCTGTCATGGTCTCATTGCCCAGGATGTCAACTGTATGCGGGTCAGTGTTCAAGGTGGTGGAGGTGTTTAACAGAAACACGTCTCGCCTATTTCTGGTGTGTTGCCTACAGATTCTTGAAAGTTTTTTAGATGTCACCCTGCTGAAAAGTGGGTTGAGCCCCTTTGTGGGCGCGCTATAGTAGAGGGAGTAGCCCCTAGTGTTTTCACTAGCCTGCTTTGCAGGGTTACCGCACTCTCAGGACTTTGTCCCCTTTGCTAGCGTAAATGTTTTATTATTATTATTATTGAACAACATGCGGGTATCAACAGGCTAATTCGATCAGCCGATACTATTGGTTCACCCAATGTTCTCGGGTTCACAACCCGATGGTGGTAACGCCTATGAGGTGTGAGGACATTGAGGTATATGAGGAGCATCGAGCTCAAGCAGATGATTCTGGATACCAGAGACTGCACTCATACCCACCAAATACTTGTTGCGAGTTGCTACAGTTCAATAGATAGCAGCCGCATAGTAGTCTGAAAGGTTGAATATCAACCTTGACAGTGGCCATTCTCCGTCCACGCGACGAACGAGGACATACAAGTGTGTGCAGCAGTAGATATATTGTATATTGTATACTGTGTGTGTGTGACAGGTTCGCGCATACATACCGGCGACCGGACGGCGCTCGGACATATACGATCATCTACAAGCGAATAATAACCTTCGCTGCAATATCAACAGCAAACGGAGTGCGCGAGGAATTATCATCGCGAACGCATTCGCATCTGATATCACTCGCAGAAACATCGTCAAAAAATAACAGCCACAAGGTGTGCGCACTGCGTACGGATCGCACATATATGCTGTCACCATTTCGCAGGGTTGGTACGATACAGTAAGTCGCGGTCTATAAGAAACGGTACCTACAAGAAACCACCCGCTAGATTTCTCGCCAAAAACTAAGAAACCCATAAGAAACCGCCCGCAAGCAATTTCAAACTAGAGATGTGAAAATCCCCCTTATTAAGAAATCTAGACGCTAGTTTCACCGAACCCTATACTCATGTTACAAATATCTTTTAAGAAATTGTCGAAATCAAGCAGCACGGAAAAGTATAGTGGTCTTTATCGTGGTTGGTATATCACACATTAGCATTATGACTAAGGCGATTTCGCGCGGTGAATATTTAAGCATACAGATAATGCGATGACTATGATAATAGCGAGAGTTGGGCATATTACTGTACATATATAATTATAGTGTATCCAGCTTGGTACGTGTACTAATCAGTTTGGTCTTACAACACATATACTATCCAGCCTAGACTTACAGTACCCATACAGCCAGTCTGGTCGTATAGTGAGTGTCTCATCCTAACATCACTTAGCATAATCATCGCATTCAGCAATGTGAGTTACATGCATCAACCTACTTTGCCTTCTGCAGTGCTACCCGACCAAGATCCATCCGTGGCGTTAGTCATTTCAGCCTCAGACAGACCACCGACATACCTATATTCACCGAGGCAGTGGCTCGCTTCACGGTCGTCCACCCCATAGTAGACAACTAGACATTGAAGCTGACCCCGGACGTCTAATAAGGCCCCTAATAAGAAACCACGTAGGCTAGGACGAGCCTGAGACAAGTTATAGATATAGGTGCATCACTGGCAATTTGGCATCCAATATAAGAAATCGCTACGCTACGTCTGATCTACAATGCATCATTCATTACTACTTAAATAAGAAATCGCACACGCTAGATCAGATCGGGGAACTGGATGATGCACGATTAAGAAATATTTCACGCTACAAGAAGATTTTCGTATGTGCACCGATAAGAAATCGGCATCGCTAAACCCAAATTTTCGGTCCGCCAGATTAAGCCGCTAGCGCTAGCGAAAATCCGCCGGCTTCTTATAGACCGCGACTTACTGTATGCGACATACGGACGCGCGAATGAAAAATCATCATCAGTATATATGATTCGTACGCGCGATGGCATGCGTACCATATGCGACACATACCGGCGACAGCGATGTTCGCTATCCGCAACGACATACACCGGCGACAGCGATGTTCGCTATCCGCACTAATCGTTCAGTGCAGCGCACGCACATGATAATTTCGTTATTTGCAGATGAATTGCAAAAATCGCTCATCGACGCGCACATACGATGATTTAGCTCGTCAGGAGATGCGCACCTGCTATGATTTCATCATGCGCAGGGGACGCGCGATGAGGGCGCATGATTCGTAATACATCAACATGCAGCGCGCCATTCAATATTTGTGACGCGCGCACATAGCATGCATAAATGATGTTTGTTCGAATACTGGCAAATGTACATACAATGTTTGCAGTCGGACGCACAATATAACATCAGATTAACATTGATGCTGTCCAGTCATATGTGTACTGTATTGTACCATGCAGCATACACCATACATGCAGCATACAGCATGAAGTATGCACCATGCAGCACAATTCCACCATGTTATACTGCGACATATGCACCATTCACACTGTTATAATTATCAGTTTGGTCATAAATGTTTGACATATATGCACACATATATACATCCAACTTGATCACGATAACAGTTGGCATACATAGGCATATATTAACAGTGTATCCTGGAAGTATTGCAAGATTAAAAAGTAAGGACTTATCTTGAAATCACCATATAGTTCTGTCGATCGACTTGGTGACTGTCTGTCCGCGCCTAACCGACCATAGGTTTGTACCCTATGGAACCGGGGGTTGATTAAGCAATACAACTATGTTAACCGCAGTAACCAGTTAGGCCAGTTAACTAGTTAGACCCAGTTCGTTACTACCAGTTATTGTTACTAACTAGTAAATCAATTTTATTTTTATCAACTAACTGACCCTAGCTAGTAAATCAATTCGCACTCGAACCGTTTGTAGCTAGTAAATCAATTTTATAATCGAATTAACTACTCTCTCGTTAGTGGCAGTAACGAGCTGACCCCCCCCAAAATTTATTAATTGCCAGTTAATCACCCCCCCTGGGTCCACGTGGGCGAAAAATCTGAAAATGACGAATTTGCAATTTCGAATTTGGAATTTTCGATTTTCCGACGGACTCGAGACGCAGCGCAGACTTGAGACTGCCGAAACGATACTGTACTGTCGGAGCGCGAGACGACATCCGACATCCTGATGCTCACGCGTGTGACACTCCGATGTTGAATTGTCTTCACACGGGCCAAACAGGACACGGATAGGAATTGCAAAAACGGTCACGTTTCTGCAAAAGCCGACACTGGCGCGTCAGACGGAAGTGAAGATATCTGATATGAATGGTTTCTGGCCAGTCTACCGGAATATCCAAGTACACTAGATATCAGAAAGTCCCGTACTCGTTTGGATAAACTGTATAAGATAAATAAACCCTAAGCTAGATATACCCGGAACGGTCTCGGACGGTCTCGGAGTCTAGCCTACCTGTGGCACAGCGTGTGTCACAGTACGAACCTACAGATCAGTCAGCAGTCCAGTGTTGGTCCTAGGGATCTGTCATAGGGGCCTGACCGGGACTCCCAGTCAGGGCTGCCTATACAGATTTCAGCACACCACCCCAGCACTGTGGGTGGTGACTGGCTAGGAGAGTCAGAAAATGTAAAGCTGTAAGGGTTAGGGCAGGAGCCAGGGTGACAAGGCCTAACTGCTAATCTAACTGTGCAATTCTGATACACAAATTAGAACCCTCTAGCTAGCACAAGAGCAGAAACTCACAGGCAATTAAGGTCCTGCTAAACTACTGAAAGGCTCTGTGTCAGCAAGTCAAATTGAAGATTTCAAAGGTGTCAAAGTAAAACCATAAACCAGATTGAAGAAGTCTTTGAGGTCACGGGAGTTCTGCACACCACCATGTTGGTGTGCCTCCAGAGTGAGCAAGAAGTCAATCGACAGTACCAAAGTAGTCAGCGGTGGCCTCACGGAAGTCCATCCCATAATAGGAAGTAAAGTAGCCAGCACCGTAGTAGTGCTCCACATCCAGAGGTCCGCCCTCATGTAATGCCATACCGTCATAAAATGCCATGCCGAAGCCCAAATCCGCTTGAGCTAAATCCTGAAATGCTAGCAGGCTCAGAGTGTCAGGAGGCTCGGGCGGCTGAAGCGGTGGCACATCGTGAGCCAACAAGAAACCCTGAGCCGGAATCACAGAATCAACAAAATCATTCGTAGAGTAAAATGACGGAGCCTCCCAATCGAGATCACCACCAGGCGAAGGCACCTCTATAGCCGGTGCACATGCCGACACAACAGAAGCTGTGGATGCCGAAACAGCTACACCTACAAAAGAAATGCACAAGAGAGAAAGCATGGCGAGAGCGCCGATTGCCGGCGTGCCAAAGCCGAAAGGCGGCACACCGCACCCGATAGCACCGGACGGAGCTCGCGGCTTCACCGCGAAAGTACCGTCGGCGAAATCCTCGTAGTCGTCCGTGTCATAGCCTGTCAGGTCAGTCGGGTGGACGGCGGCGTGATTCACCGTCTGCACGAAGCCTCCGAACTCACCGCATGTCGCCTCCGTGGTGGTCACCCGCGCCGATTGAGTTGGCGCGGGCTCCACATCCTCCACCTGCGAAACAGGCATAGCAGGGGCCGGCACGGCGGACGCCGATGCCGCCGCACCACCTGCCGGAACCTGCCACGCTCCGGTGTGATCCCCACCGCAGCGGCAGGGCCACACACCAGAGCCGATGCATGCACCTCCGCTCCGCTCCCAGGAATGAAAGATGCGTGGGTAAAATGTACCTTGTCTTGGGCGGCCTGAACCTCGGAGGTGAGGGCGTCAAGCCGCCGCAAGATGTCCTCGTCGTCGGTCCCGCCAGAAGGCGGAGGCGGCACGGAGAAACCGTAGGCCGCCACGTCGATCCCATCGACGCCGTCCGTGGAGAGCACCGCGGGCGGACCATACGCCAACGCCGCATGCGAGAAGGCCTCCGGTCCACTGTCTGCCGCGTCCTGGAAGACCTGCACGAGCGCCAATGCGTGCAGGCCCTCCGCGTCCTCCTGCTCAATGGGAATGCAGAAAGCCGCAGCCGTGGCCGGCGAGTGTTGGCGACCGCCAAGCGGGCAGTCGCGGTACGGGTGATACACCTCACCTTTACCGGCCTTGCGGCAGCGGTGGCACAGCGGCTTCGCCTTCATGCTGTCGCGGTCAAAGCCGACCGCGGGGGGGTTGCCTGCACCCACGCGAAACCCCCTCGGATGCTGCTTCCCCCGATGCTGCGGCTGCGGCTGCTGTCCCCCGCCCGCACGGCCACCTCGCACCGAGGCCTTCAAGGCCGCGATCTCCTCGAGGAGCACCGCGTACTCCGACGACGTGACCAGAGCGGAGGGCTTACCGTCCATTCCCAGCACCTGCTTCTCACGTGTTGCCGCCCCCTCGTCCGACTGTGCCCATGCCTGGAAGATGGCCACGACGAGGGCCTGAAGCGAGCGGAGAGTAACCCCGCCGAGGTCACCTGCAAGCGGATAACGCACCTTCACCGCCGCGTAGAAGATCGGGTCGAGGCGGTTGTACAATGAGAGCTTGCGGGTCTCGTCGGTGGGCCGCCAGTCAGGAGCGCGGTTATCCCGCACCAGACGTTGCTCACGAGCCAAGATCGGCTGCGGGTCAACGCCTGCGGGATAACGAAGAGCCGCGTGCTCCTGCTGGTGGCTCTCGCGCAGGGCTGCCGGCACGCTCCCCTTGATAATGTCGATGAGAGCTCGACGTCCATCTCGGTCAGCCGAAGAGTCCGTACCCCGAAGCCAGGTGTCCGCCACGGAGTTGCGCTCCACGACGAGGGCCAACACGTCGTAGAGAAGCCCATTAATCTTCTCGATAACCAGAGAGGTGGGGTCGTCGAGGTCAAAGGGGGCCAAGTCCATCCCAGCGGACTCAAACTCGGTCCGTAGCTGCACCACCAACTCGGAGAGGCGGTCGGTGTCGTCGGTACCACGATAATGATGTTTCTTGGAACCAAGGATATCCTCGCGGATACCCTTGGCCCAAGCCCGATGCAAGCGCCCCTTGTACACCGCGTCAACCGTGGCATGTTGGTCGACTAGGTGCTTCCGCAACGCGACAGCAGCGTCGGTGTTGCTGGAAGCAACAGGGGGCACCACAGGTGGGGTGCTAGCGGTCGGAGTGTCCCGAACCGCATCCAAAAGCCGTATTGAGGCGTCCAAGTCGGAGTCCCTCAATAGGCGTTTGCGAGCTCGTGTAGATGCTGCCATACTGTAGAGAGCCAGAGAAAAGATGATGCGCGGCTGCACGTTTGGGTGTTGTGGCGGAAATGGAGGGTAGGCGTAACGGCGGAACGTGCGGAGAGGCGAAACAAGCGTGGGGCACTTGCAAATGTCGTCGTGGTCAAAGGTGTCCGGAGCACCAGCCCAAAGTACGTAAACCAGCGGGATCAGGGCAGGTAAGATAACGTAAATGAACATTGCCAAAACCGAGCAATAGCAACGCGCGGTGCCCATGACTCGCAGCCGTAAAAAAGACGTCTACCGTAAAGCCATGTCCCAAATCCTAGTCGCACCCAAACGCGCAAGTGCGCACCACCTCTTCAAGCGGCTGCTTAGCCAATCATGGCCAAGATAGCAAGTGGAATGAAAACGTGGATGGGGCCACGACCTACCGGAATATCCAAGTACACTAGATATCAGAAAGTCCCGTACTCGTGTGGATAAACTGTCTAAGATAAATAAACCCTAAGCTAGATATACCCGGAACGGTCTCGGACGGTCTCGGAGTCTAGCCTACCTGTGACACAGCGTGTGTCACAGTACGAACCTACAGATCAGTCAGCAGTCCAGTGTTGGTCCTAGGGATCTGTCATAGGGGCCTAACCGGGACTCCCAGTCAGGGCTGCCTATACAGATTTCAGCAGGTTTGAAGAAAGTCGTTTGACTGTTGCACAACTTCTGTTTCTGTCATGGTTTCACTGCTCGCACTGGGTCAGCGACCCCGTGTGTGCATCCCCCAGTGGTGCTGGTGTCCCCAGGGCATGCACCCACCTCCACATCATAGGGTAGGGGCATATCGTACCTCAAGCCATGATCATTTCACTCGCCCACTTGCTCCCACCATGCCACCCCTGCAAGGCCCTGTTGCTCCCTGTGACCCCCACTCCCGTACCCCGCTATTTATCATCGCGCGATCTATGACGATAATGTTTTTGCTGGAAACTCGGCAGTTCACGAGAGGGAACGCTGCCGACGGTGAAACAACGAACCCAGATAAACTCAGATAATACGAATATATACTGAGTTTGTCACACAAGCTGATCACCGAAGATGCCACACTGAATATGACACCTGACTATACGAACTAGTCAGGGTGGCATTTCAAGCACACCACCTCATCTGAGGTGGACAGCTTGTGACAACACACCACCCTAGCTACTAGGTTTACAGTGTAAGATGCAAGGAATGTTAAACCTAGAAGCTAAAAAAGTCACAAGTGGTCGATGAGAGCTAAGCAAAATAATACATGCTAAAGCTAGGATCCTGCCAAGATAAAATCTGAATGACTAAAATTCCTCTTTGCCAGCTAGTGGTGGGCATAAGCACACGTTCCGCCTGTCTGTACATGTGATTGAGAATTCTAACTACGCCTGTCGGTTTAGCAACCAAAATGAAGCCGTGATCTTGCGTCTTACTGCGTCTAAAAGATGTCCGAGGCTGTGAATGTGGCGTTGCTGCCCGCTAGTGGTGGTAGAAAGATGATCGAAAGGAAATCACACCGCAGCGAGTGGTGGGAACTGAATGCTTGATACCGCCTGTCTGTTTAAAGATTAATGATATCCATCATCAGAATAATAACCAACGTCTTCCTCAAAAGAAGGACTCCCATCGATAAATTCTGCACCACCAGTTTCGTAAGAGTCGTAGGCTCCGGCATCCCAAGCCGCCCACTCCTCAGCGGTGTACTCCTCGCTCTCCGATAAATTCTCGTTTTCAAGATTAGCCGCATCCACAAAAGAAACAGTGCCAACTGAAAACTCATGTTGCGGGAAGAATTCCTCCCCAAGCGGGGGCTCTAAAACTCCGCCATAAGAGTCGCCCTGGAAACCTGTGTCCAGGGCCTCATCCTGTTCCAACTGTGAAGAAGAAATCGACGGAAAGGCCAAGTGGCCAAGATGCCCTGCCTCTACCTCTTCACAATTGTCTGAATCATCGTAGTACCCAAGTGGGTTCTCCGATTCATCGTCCTCACTACTTTCATGCTCCTCAAAATACCGGTCCCCAGAGCCCATATAGGGAGGCTCGAGCATAGGGGGCGCGTGAACGAAGTGAACTTCTGTGCGCACTGGAGGGGCCTGTGGCACAGTGTCTCTCGCCCTAGGAATACTAGGCGAGGGTCTAGTGGACGACATCTGAGTGGAGCGGACTGATTTATTCGCCAAAATTGCCGGCGAATTTCCAACGCCTGTCTCACAGAAAGAAACAGCGGAACCCGAAGAATCATCGGAAACAGCACCACCAACCAGTGCACTCTCTGTAACAACAATCTCCAAAATGATGGGCGGGTCCGCAGTCAAGAACTGCGGAGAAATCTGTGGCGATCGGAAATGCGAAACAGCTTTGCTCATCGAAGAGCATAAAGATATAAGCTGAGACCGCTTGAGAGTCTGAACTCTCTCAAAACCAGAGTCTATAGAGTCCAAAAGAGCTATAAGCTCCCCACTCTCCAAAATCTGCGTCGATGACATAGTAAAAAAATAACGAAAACGAAATCAAATGATGTAGAACGCAATAAAAAATGTCGGAGAGCACCACCTCGTCTAGAATCTCTCGTTAACCGCGTGAGCTCCAAGCTGAGCGAAAAATCTGAATCTGAGTGAGCCACAAGGCGTGGACACACTCTCTCGAAAAAAATACAACGATACTAATAAAATTCTACGCTAAAATACACAACACGCAAGCGTGAAGTGGTCCCATAACCTGCTGGAAACTCAGCAGTTCACGAGAGGGAACGCTGCCGACGGTGAAACTGTGAGATATATTGTAACGCCAATATATCGGGTGTCACTGAATAGTTTCATACAAGTCTAAACTGATTATCAACATAAACGAATATAATGCATCTGTGACCTAGGTATCTGTCACCAAGTACTGTACGAGTACTGGTACAGTCGAACGGAGGCATGCAAGTTATGACCTACGGTGCACTGAATCCAGCACACCACCCTGTAACTGTACGGAGTGCTGTTCAGGTGGCAGAGAGCGGTTCACGCAGATAAAGTCCGAAACAACAAACAGCTAGAAGCTGGAAACTGCTAGAGGGAGGCCTGTGCTTTAGCCAGGGCGGTCCCTTTCTAAAACTGCTGCTAGGATACCGCTTTCAAGCTAAGTTCCTACAGCCTATCTCAAAGCTACTCAGCCACTTTCAAAGTGGTCCACAAAGCTGCAGAGTTCACCAGAGTTGAAGAAGTTGTAAATCAAGGTAAGGTTTGCGCGGAGTCCAAAAATGCAAAAACTTTTCAAAAATCTTTTATTTGATAAATAGGTTGCCCAGAGCACCCTGCACATATTGCGCACTTCAGATATCAAATTGACCACGTTAATGAAAAGTTATGGTCGATACCGCTCGGTCACCCCCCATACTTAACCATACTTAAGCGCAAACTTAAATCGCTCGTATCTCAAAATCTAGATTTTGAAAAGTTTTTGCATTTTTGGACTCCGCGCAAACCTTACCTTGAAATGTCAAAGATGTGCAACCAGAACCAGAGTCCAGAAGCCATAGTCCAGAACCAGAGTCCAGAAGCCAGAGTCCAGAACCAGAAGCCAGAACCATAATCCAGAAGCCAGAGTCCAGAACCACATGCGTGGAGTAAATTTAGGAATCCAGAAATGTAAAAAACAAAAGTCCCAGTCTGCCGAAACCAGAGAAGCAAAATAAATGCTAAAAGGTAAAGGAAAAGGCAAGACAGGCGGACAGTTGGCAGTCACCCCGGTGGGATGTACTGCTGCGGTGAAGTCAACGGCTCGATCGAGCACCACCGAACCCTGAACCGCTGAGACAGATGGAAGGCACATGAGGGCGGGTAGAGCAAGGGATGCAAAAGAGAAGACTCTCGGCAAAGTTGCCACACCGACACGTGACCGTGCAGCCGGTGGGGCCGAGGGAATCTCGTCTCCGTGGTGAGAATAACCGTCGGAGCTGTCGTCATCGTCGATCTTCACGGAAAACTCGACCGGGTGAATTGGGGTGTGAGGGGCGTCAATCGAACATAAATTAAGAGAGGTGTCCTCGCATGCCGGTAAGACCTGGTCAATAAAAGTGACCCGGAGTGGCTCCTCGAAAGGAGACCCGTGGGCAGCTGGGTCCGACGGCAAAACAGGATAAAGCCCACTGTCGATCTCGTGATTGGCAGGTGGCGGCACAGACAAAGTGCCAAGGTGTAGTCTGTAGTGAGGGCTGCACACCGGACGTGGCAGCACCACCGACCTGTGCAGCCGTAGCCGCAGACCGCAGACCGTCCAACACACCTCGTGCGTCGGCTAGGACATCCCCCATGCCGGTGTCCGAGGCACCACGGCTCAAGCCCGCGTAGTGTGCACGCAATCCGACATCATGCTCTACCGGGTAGGTGAAGGGGTCTGGGTCGCCACGCGCCAGTGGCTGGTCGTGCTGGTGGCACAAGCGAGCAAATTCCTTGCCGCCCTCGTCGTCGAAGGCGGTTTGAAAGGCGGAAACAACCTCGTCCAAGTCCATGGCGTCATTCCGTAGTCCCACATCACAAGAGCCACACACCTCCGGGCAACGTGCCGTGTCGTGAAAGTGTCCGGGGCAAAGGGGGCACTCCTGAACGAAGGCCGACGATGCAGAATGAAAAGAGATGTACCGTGCTGCCTGCCTGGCATGCGATTGGGACCAATTACCACCTTTGGCGAGCGGGGAGGCGTTGCTTCCATCCTACTCGACGGTCACGTCCATGAAAGTTCCCGTCGGACCAACGGTTCCGCTCGTCACGCCATTTCGACGGCGGAAACTTGACACCACCGCCCCCATGCCGACGGGGAAAATCATCCCGTGGCGGCGGTGTGTCTCGCGCATGCTCGCGCTCGTCACGACGAAGGGAGGCAAGAAGGGCAGAAGCCTCACCGACTATACGAACAAACTCTTCGAGGAATTCCGTGACGTCACGCGGCTCCCCACCTGCGTACGCTAACCCGACAGGTGCGTGCGTCGGGATAGGAGCGGTAGCCTTGGGGCGGGTGGTGCCATTAGGGTTCGCACACCACCACACCTCGAGAATGTGAGTGTACATTTCCTCGATCCCCACCTTCGCCAACTCAGTGTCAAGGCGAAGGGGGGTAATCACCTCACGGTAAAATTCCGGATCTAGTGCCGCCAGAAGCTGCCTCTTGGCGGCCTTCTCGTCCAGAGAGCCGGCTCCACTAGCCGCAATAGCCTTTAGACATTCATCAAATTGCGCCACCAAGGACTCTGGGTCGTCAGAGGACCCAAAAGAAATCCCTAAGCGATCCTCATGGTGGCGGAGCGGCCGATGTCCAGGAGGCAGAAGCCTCTTGGTGACCTCAAGGAGGGCGCGCTTACCGTCGTGCGGAGAAATCCGAGCCGAAGCATCCACCCACCTTCGAGCTGGAGAGTGTGGCGTCGTCAAAGAAACCAACGCACGAAGTAAAATGTCGTTGAAGATCGGGTGAACCTCCTTGGTGACGTCCACGAGGTCAAAAATGTCCTCGTTGGCGGTGTCCTTGTTGACAAACGAAGACTCCAATCCAGTAACCAAAGAATCCCACAAAAGTTGGCGATGAGGCTCGCTACCGGAAAATGAAGACTCTTTGTTACCCAGGGTGTCCCTCGCAACACGCTTAACGACATCCACGTCCCAAGATGATTGCAATACAGCGTTGCCACGAGTTTTGTCAGCGGCAGCAAGCGCGGCATGCGCTGACTGCGGGGTACTCCTATAGCGAGCACCCACGTTCCTAGCGAAAATCGAATCAAGGCGCATTCTAGCGCCTACGGCGGGTGTGTAGATAGAAGATGCAGTCATCAGAATAAAATCCTATAGGAGGGGTGTTGGGGAAAAGGCGAGGTGCAAGTTGCGTAAGGTGGTGAGCGACGGATCCGCAGTTACGGAGTGAGGGGAAAGGGGGTCGAACGAAACCAACGAAGTCGAATACGCGGCGGCCAAGGAAGCGTTGACAGAGGTGATAAATCCCAGTCGTAAACAAAATCCAAAGCGGACACTCGAAGAAGAGACCGAAAGTTCCCAATCCAAATCTCACCGTAACATAGCGCAAGCCGCACGCTCTAAATTTGCCAACTCAACACCTCGCGAGGCCCCAACGCCCCGCCAATCGGAAGTACTTAGCCAATCATGGCAAAGTTAGCAGTGAAGAAAGCGAAGTGATACCCCATAACCTGTGAGATATATTGTAACGCCAATATATCGGGTGTCACTGAATAGTTTCACACAAGTCTAAACTGATTATCAAGATAAACGAATATAATGCATCTGTGACCTAGGTATCTGTCACCAAGTACTGTACGAGTACTGGTACAGTCGAACGGAGTCATGCAAGTTATGACCTACGGTGCACTGAATCCAGCAGAAACAACGAAGCGATATGTACATGTATAATTTATTGTCCAACCACCAGCGATAACTTGATCTGCAGTCTACAACATGGACACCGATTTAACAGAAGAGTCTAATGCTATATATCACTTTTTGGATCAAGACATCGGCATGCTTGAGGTCGAGCGAACTGGGACACGTATCGACGCCAAATACCCCCCTACAGTTTTAAAGAAGGAATTTGCCGCGGCCAGAGCAAAGTATGCCACAACCGTTGTCAATATTTGCTACGACCGCGGCTTATGAAGAGATTCAGATTGCCGAGTTATACAAACAAACTAAAAAGTTGGGGTACGTTAATCGACAATGCAAAAAACAGGCACTGGTTCGTTTTAATTATTTGCTAAGACCGATAATGCAAATAAATATAACAAATTTGTGTGTGCGAGTACCACAACTTAGTGATGCGTCATAAATCATTAAGTGAAATAAATATATTATAGAATAAATACATACACCAATAATGCATATTTGTTCGCGCAACAGCTTCCTGTGTATATACGTATAAATACACATACACATATAACCACACAATTGAACGAAGTTTGCCAACATGCACGACGTGTCAGATTTACGTGCAACCATGAGGGAACTAAATTGTATACACGCAGCCGTAAAATTAAAAAAGAGGCAACAAATTTATAAAACCTAAAAATCCAACTCAGAAGAGAGAATCCGAAATTGATTACCGTTGTAAAAGAGTTTGATGACGCAAGCATAAAATATGCATTAAAAGCACATCAGCAGTCGGTCATCAAGCAGAACTTGTTTAATAAGATCGGTGTTCTTTGTCTTCGTTCTTTGTATTTTTTTTCGTGGTGCTACACTGTAGCCTAAACGCTAGGGTTAGGTCTCACTGTAAGACTCACTATGATGGTTATGGCCACGTGAACGGTGGGGAGGTGGGCAGCGGATTTTGGGACTTATTTCGGTTTTAGAGCGAGTTTTGCGGGGTTTGGCAGTGGGTTGAGAGGACCCCCACCCATCCCTAGCACCAACGCTTTCGGTCTAGCCCCCCCCCCCCTAGCTGCATCACTTTCGGTCTGGGGGGTCGATTTTGGTTATGTTCCGCAGGTCGGTCAGACTACCACTACCATGCTTTGACTTGCTCAGAGCCGGACTACACGGCAAATGATGCCAACATCTAACTAAATAACGAACATGTATTTAAAAAATACTTACGTCTCTAACGCGGTTTCCGCAGCCGCAATACACGTTCAAAGGATGATGTGCTAGTCTTGTGCAGCAAAAGTTGTCAATACAAGTGATTGCGCCATGAATTCGACACTGCATCATACTCAGACACATTGAAACTCATGCACATGTTCTCCAAGGTTGACATTTTCGTAAGGCCCGTAAGGAGCAATCTCACCGTCCAATCTGCTTGCGGCAAAACTAACATCAAATCAGACGTGAAGATATACAAACTGGCTCCGGGATCTAACAATCTACATTCCTTACAGGGGTTTCTTTTCCTTCGTTATTTTCCCTTCTGATGCTATCTTGCTTCAGCCTGTTTTCCCTCGGATTTGAGCTGTGCGTTGGTTTCCATTGCCTGCTGTCTCTTTGACAACTCAGTGACCTGTCAGCAACAACCCTTTCCTTTCACAGCGCGCCAAATAAATTACGGCGCGCCAACCGCTTGTTGAAAAGTGAAGCTAAATGTAAAGTGCACATATCATGTTTTAAATGTCTTAGAAACACATTGAATGACATGAGGCCCGCCGACAAAAGCCAGCCCACCAGTATCCAAGTGGAAAGGAGAGGCATTCAGGAACAGAGCTGGGTCGTGATAGGATACCACACACACACTGAACGGCATGAGATCGGCCAACAAAAGCCAGCCCACCATCATCCCAGTGGATATGAGAAGCAAATCAAGAGCAGGGCGGAGCCGTGACAAGATACCCCAAACTCATACACATTCCCAACCCAGATGCAAAGCAGCATGGAAAGATGATACGATGTGACCGATCATCGCTCAAGAATTGTTGGTCTCTGGGTAACGGAGTGAGCGGACCCTGCTGGCATGCCCCCCAGTGGCTCATGGTCGATGGATGGGACCCGGGATACCACACACACACACACACAAGGCACAAGGCGGCAGTGCGCTGGCGGTGCAGATGCAGAGGGGCTCGGGTGGCTCAGCGAGGCTTAGGGAGTCCCATTCTTCACTAGTGAGCTCCGGAGAATCCGGATAAGTGTCCCGAAGTGTGTGTTGAATCCTTTGATCCCCGGCGTGGGTACATAGTGCAGCCGGTCTTCTGTGGCTACGGGGGCCAAAGGAGTTGGTCCAAGGATAAGCACACACATTGTGCAGCCGATCTTTTGTGGCTATCTGGTGCCAAAGGAATCGGTCCAAGGATAAGTACACACACTGAAAGAAAGGCAGCATGAATGATAGCATGGCCCGTAGGCATGCATCACAACGGGGTGTTTCATACATGATGCACCAATACCTGGGTCACAGAGTCAGCGTTTATGGTGGCATGCCACTCGCCTATGCATAGCAAGTATCGCCCGTATGGATAATGATGGGAAGTAGAAACCAAATGCGCCGACATCGCTGTGCCCATGCCGACGACAAGCTGACAGTGTAGGCAACGACGGCAATCTGAATGTGCAGGCATCACCGACAATATGATTGTGTGGGCGGTGACGACGATATGAATGTGTACGCTGCGGCGACAACCTCAATGTGTAGGCAGTGACGGCAATATGGTTGTGAAGGCAATGCCGATAAGCTAACTGTGTAAGCTCACTGATTGTGCAACTGCAAGCTGACTGTGCAGTCAGCTGCCGCAATCTGAATATGTAGGAAGTGACCACAATACGGTTGTGCAGGTGTGTAGTTATCACAAGCGGCATGTGTGGGCACCGATGACAGGCTGAGCGTGTACCCAACGGCTGCGATCGAAATGTGTAGTCATTGACAGTAAGCTGACCGTGTGGGCATGAAGGAATGGACGAGCAAGGAGATGGGAGATGGATGAGAAGGTGGACAAGGAGGCCGCGTCTGGCTGGCTCATGGGTTGGAAGAAGAGGTGGACCCGTTGGCTATTATTTGCACTGGCGAGGGGGATCACAGGAATGTTTATCCGACGGGCCTAAGGGCGGTGCCCAACTAGAGGGTAAGCGATATTTTTGAGGGTTGGCGCCTCCGGGACTGGTCGTCATGATCCCGGAGCGGGAGAGCCGAATGTTTCCCCTTCCTGGGTCCAAAATATGACATCCAGGCGCGGCCCACTGTCCTCCACATCCAAGGCTTGAGGCGAGGGTGGTGGAGATGTTTTTGCACTGGAGGAAGATGACGAAGGGGGTCCAGGGATTGGGGCTACGGACTCCATTTGAGCTGGGAGGGCCAGCGGTGGTTGGGTCACAGCATTTGAAGCTGCGCCTCCTGCCGTGGATGCTCCGGACGCTAATGTGGAAGGTCGAGACTGGTGGGAGGCGAGACTAAGTTGCGACAATAGCTCCTTCCTCCCGCAGAGCAGTGAGGATGTCAGGGGCAACTACAATAGCTCCTTCCTCCCGCAGAGCAGTGAGGATGTCGGGGGCGACTACAATAGCTCCTTTCGATAGCAACTGGACTCTGGCGTCTCTTGCGAGACAAAAGGGGGAGCTCCAGGTGAGGTGGAAGCATCGCCCGGGCTGTCCGTCTGAGTGGAGAAGGAAATTGGGATGGACACTGAGTGTTCCATCATGGTTTGATGCTGTCGCCGACGGGCGGCTCGAGAAGGACGCGGTGGTGCCGGCTCGACCGCTCCGTTGTGCACGGCGCAGAACCGGCCTGGCGCGGCATGACGCGATACTGTGGTTCCGGTCCTGAGGGGGGCTGACTCCACGCCGGACTGGCGTCCTTGAATTTCCACCCTACTCACTGATTGTTGCCCAAGTTGATGAACAAGGGGACTGTTGGCACGGGGGGAACTCGTGGGGCGGGTGTCGAGGGAGGTGTGGGTGGAGTTGACACATGTTGGACCCCTCAAAGCCCGGGGGGGCATCCCGGCAATGATGGCCGCTTACAACAGGTTACACAGGAACTTACGGTGTCTCATCAGCTTCCCTGCCCACGGGGCGAGGTTGCTGGCCGTGCCGGAACTAACAGTAACACGCTATCGTCCACCAAGAGGCTTGCGACACACAGGCACATGTGGGGATGTAACCCCAAGTCGGAACAGTGCAGCACACTAGTTGCAGTGCATGTGTGGAGTCCCATGAAATTGGTGCTTGGGGTTGGGGGTTGCAAGCACAGTTCGGTGGCAGGCGCTGAAGGTCAGAAGGAAGCAGATCACTCTATCAATATCAGCCCCTTGGGACAGTCCTTGGGATGGAACACTTTGGGAACACTCGGCGGGTTTTGGATGGACTCCTCAAAGGCCAGCCATCTGTGATCAATGATGAGCTCAGCGGTGTCCCTGTAACAGCCCTGTAACGACCTGTGCAGTGAGCAACTTGACGCTCGCCAAGAGCTCTTCTAGTGCGTTCTTCTGGAACAGCCTTTCTTCGTCCACGTCATCCTCATGTTCCTCCTGTCCAAACTTCTGCATTATTTTTCTGTACATACCCTCCCACTACCCTCACTGACACCCTCCAGTGGACCGCATCGAATTAGGCCCAGCAGCCAGCAGGCAATCTTTACACCTCATCTGCATTTGGGCTCAGTGATCGACGGCAGTGCTTCTGAATGCACTACGAGGACAAAGGCTCGTCCATGAGTGTGGAAACTCAGCTGTACGGAGTGAATACAATTCTTCACGTTAGCCTTTGGCCGACTCATTTTAATGATGAAAACGTAACCGTTGATCGTAAGCGGCAGCTCATCGTGAGGCCAAGAAAAGCTTGTTACGAGCTTACACACACGCGTCACCATGCGCCATCAATCTGTTCGACGCGCGCCTGCAGCGCCAAGCGCGCAACTGGCACGTGCACGCCCAAAACAAAGGTGTAGTGTAGCCATGCACCTGGCTACAAGGCTTGCACACTCGTCGGTCACGACGGGTTTGATCTCTACCACCTCGGCACCTTGGGAAGACATCAACTTGTGGAACGGAGATCTGCGCCCCCCAAAACCCAGAAAAACGCCGCAAAAGCCCTTCCTTATGTTCTAGCCCGATGCTGGGACGAGCTGCTTTCTCAGCAGCGAGGGACAAAGACGGGATCTAGCGTTACGATTCTCCAAAGAAACATCCCACAAGAAATCTCCAGGCTCCCGTCCTAATTATCCTCTTTGGAGAGTCGTGCCCACACTGACTTAGGCACGCTCGGTTCGCTTTACCTTTTTTTGCACGCAACACTTTGGTTCGGCGGATGCTTCTCTAAATTGTCCGCAGATACCCGAAGTTGCTGCCAGCCCCGTCACCAACACCGCACTCCGTCTCAGCTCCAAACCATCCACTTCTGCAGCCTGCCGCATGGATGGGCCTATACCCCCAAGTCCCTCCAACCCCCGCGACACCTCTTACATGCATGCCAATGGATTGCTTCTGTGCCAATCTGTCCAATCTGTCCAATCTGTCCAATCTGCTGCCCCGTACGAAGACGGCCGCGCAGCAGCGCAGACCAAACAGTGGCGGTGGGACAATTCCCTTCTCGAGCTATCTGCCTTTTTGCACCCTGTCCAGCGATCCAGGCACACCCGCTGTCAGGTCGGAAACCCGCAGGTGACAGGGCAGCAGCCTGTGCCAAGTGAGCTTGCCGCTTGCCTTTTCGACATGCTTTGCCGTCACTGACGGCGTTTTCGAGTCGAGAATCAGAATCTTCTCCTCCCACTCCGCATCGCTGCCCTCGGCTTGATCGTTGAACCGTGCTGACAGCCTTCTGTTCCGGCCCAGAGCATTCTGCCGAACAAAAAGGTTCACCAGCCGAGCGCCTTCAGCCAGTCATCGCACATTCAACTCGCGGTCCGTGCATTACCGTACGGGAAAGGAGAATATATCCCACAATGGCCGGTTTTGAAGCCTGGCTCCACTCTCCAGCGGGAAGACTTTGTGGAGGTCCGGGCGGGGCCCATGCTATTAGGAGGCGGTCGTGGGCAGCTATGCTGCGCACAGTTCTCATCTCTCGCGAGGGACACGTCTTTAGGTAGCAGATGCTCCCTCGCTGAAGACAAGTCACACCATTCAATCGCAGCTGAACCATGAGAGCAGCCTCTGCACCTGACTCAGCAGCTCTACCTCCGTGGCGTGCATGACGGTCAGCACTTTCAACATCTGCTCATCGGTCAGATGGCGTTCCTGGCACAGCTTGTGATAAAAGTGCTGCAAAGTGTCCCACGGAACAAACCCCCCATTTCAACTCACAAGACGAAGCCATCGCTACGCAGAAGCGTGGCTCGTAGGCGCGAACTGCTGGCGGTACGCGGACATCGCATAGTCCGCATCGGCATACTTTGACAACACAACGTTTTCATCTGTCTATTCTGACGGCACTGGGATAGGCTGAGGCGCGCTGCCCTGTAGGCATAACTATATCCACTGTTGGCTGCGGCACCCGGACATAGCGATGCGGACGCACCCGACAATAGTAATGTAGATCCTCTACGATGGAGGTCGAGTCCTGAAGCGCATCCCTCACCCGGCACCCCCCCGCTTGCCTCGCCCTCCCAGCACCCCCTGCTTGCCTCGCCCTTCCAGCACCCCCGCTTGCCTCGCCCTTCCAGCACCCCCCGCTTGCCTCGCCCTCCCAGCACTCCCTGCTTGCCTCGCCCTTCCAGCACCCCCCCGCTTGCCTCGCCCTCCTTCGGCCCATTGCAGCTGCATTGTATATACTGTGCCGGCACCGTGAGGTAACGCTTCGCGCCCTCGCACATCGAGGCAGCCGTCGGATGCACGTGCCACAAAGATGAGAAAATTGACTCGATGACGAGACAAATCCAATACTAGCATGGAGTGCGGGCGAAGTTGTCACTTCGTCACTGTGATCTGTCAGTGACTAGTCACCACAGTGATATCTCAGTAATCCTGCACCCGAGGCTTGTATTGGGTCTGTCTCAGACGCGCAGGGAGGATACCTTGACGGAGTCCTTGACCGCCACGAAAGAGTCAACGACGATGGCAAGCAGGAAGTTGACCAGCACCATCACCACCAGGATTGCGAAGGAGAAGTAGAATACGAAGCTAATGAACTGCATGGCGCCGCCGAGGGACTTCCCCAGCTCGTCCAGCTCCTTCACCACGGAGTTATCCCCAAACACCATCATGTTGAACAGGGTGTACAGCGACTCGTACATGTCTGAGAATGCCTGCAGGCACCAAAGTCCCCCAAACCCGCTCGGTGTACTCACCATGTGGACGGCGTGGCATGGCCGCGTGTCTCCGCGTGCTGCGCGAGCCGCGAGGGCGATGCGTCTTGCGTGTCGAGACTGCGTCACTCCGCGGCAGCCGCGAGCCAGCAGAGACTGCGCTACTCCGCGACAGCCGCGAACCAGCAGAGACTGCCTCACTCCGCGGCAGCCGCGAACCAGCAGAGACTGCGCCACTCCGCGGCAGCCGCGAACCAGCAGAGACTGCGTCACTCCGCGGCAGCCGCGAACCAGCAGAGACTGCGTCACTCCGCGGCAGCCGCGAACCAGCAGAGACTGCGTCACTCCGCGGCAGCCGCGAACCAACAGAGACTGCGTCACTCCGCGGCAGCCGCGAACCAGCAGAGACTGCCTCACTCCGCGGCAGCCGCGAACCAGCAGAGACTGCGTCACTCCGCGGCAGCCGCGAACCAGCAGAGACTGCCTCACCCCGGTGACGTCGAGCGAACACGAGCATCCATCGTAGAGGATCTACATTACTGTTGTCGGGCGTCATGGCGTCATGGCCGGGGGCATTCTTATGACACGGCTGATGAGCTGCAGGGAGCGCAGTGAAGGCCGGGCGGGCGCCGGTAGGGCTTTCGTGGGCGCTCCCTGCAGCATTTCCCGGGACAATGGTGCATGCGAGGCCGCATGTACACCCAGGACACAACCCTCACGTTTGCAAACTGATTGATAGGGGATCGATCATGTCTCTGACGACTAAAGGGCAAGGGGCCAAGGGGGCAAGGGGGTAGCGCACGGAGCTGCCAGCCTGCCGAGGACTGGCCTGCAAGTTTGACCTGGGGCCTCAACGTGGGTATGCGGGACTCCTGGAGGGAGGCTGGGATGGGAGACTGACTTGAAGAGAGCTGCCAAAAATGAGGTGCCCGGTGATCGCGTAGCCCGTGAAGACGATGGAGAGCAGAATGAAGAAGTGGCCCAGGTCGCTGGTGGCCATCGCGATGGTGCGCGTGAGGATGCCCATGCGGGGCTGGAAGTTGAAACGCTTGATCGCCCGGGCCAGGAGAAAGAAGGTGTTCACCCCGTTCAACATCATGTATTCCACCTGAGCACAGCGGGCACAGCGAGGGGCGGTGGTGTATGAGGGATGGCCTCCGTCGTGTTGAGGGGCCAGAGGACAGCCGCGCCCAGCAGGAAAGCTCCGAATGCGCAGGGGTCAGTGGGGACGTGGAAGTACCATTCTGTCCGCGATGGACGACATCGTCTCGAACTCGGAGCGTACCAGCCTGAATTGCTCACCATCCTCCTTCAACCTCAGCCACCGGCCTGGTGATTGGAGGTCGGTGTACACAAAGTACTGTACCTCCATGTCAAAGCCCATCACCTGCCAGACCGTTGGCCGCACTCACGTGAACGGCTGTGCTCCACGGTCACGGCTCCAATCGTTCCTCGTGGGAACGACTGCGCCCATTGATGGGAGGGAGGCCGCGGAGGAGATGCAGCAGGTCACCATATTCCTGCCACGCCTGCTCCTTCTCCAACCATAATGGTGGACACATCTGAGTGGTGATCACCTCAGCAGCTGGCAGTCCGCTTTGAATGCATTTCTGTCCAGATCGTCGCCTTACACCATCTGCCGTCGATATCCAAAGTAATGCATGCTTGCCGAGCAGGGAACTGGCGGCCTGGACGCGGCAAGTATGACGCGAATGCAAGTATGAGACAAACGCAAGGGCGACGCGGCAAGTATGACGAGAACGCAAGGGCGATGCAAACACAAGTATGACGCGAACGCTAGGGCGACGCGGCAAGTATGATGCGAACGCAAGGGCGATGCAAACACAAGTATGATGCGAACGCAAGTATGACGCGAACGCTAGGGCGACGCGGCCCTTCGGAGGGAGGGGCGATGCAAACCTGCGAGAAGGCGAGGCTCCACCAGGTGATGCTGAGACCCGCCGTCAGCATCAGGCTGCACATGTCAATGAGGTTCCAACCGTTAAGAAAGTAGTGCTTCCAGCACCCCGTTGCGCGGCGTGTTTCCAGTACCTTGCTGCATCGCCATGATCCCCTCCCCCCCCCTGCCCCCTTGGAAGAAAGCCAATGATTCCCAGGGGTGCAGTGTACATCCATTGATCTCACCATTGGTGGCAAGGCGCCAGGGGCAGGCAGGAAGATGCGCCGATGGTGGGAAGGCGCCAGGGGCAGGCAGGGGGATGCGCCGTTGGTGGGAAGGCGCCAGGGGCAGGCAGGGAGATGCGCCGTTGGTGGGAAGGCGCCAGGGGCAGGCAGGGAGATGCGCAGGAAAGCCAGGGGACGAGCAGGAGAATGCGCCGTTGGTGGGGAAGCGCCAGGGGCGAGGCAGGGGATGCGCCGTTGGTGGGAAGAGCGCCAGGGGCAGGCAGAGTCTCGCCGTTGGTGGGGAAAGCGCCAAGAGGCAGGCAGAGTGCGCCGTTGGTGGGAAAGCGCCAAGGGGCAGGCAGGGGGGATGCGCCGTTGGTGGGAAGGCGCCAGGGGCAGGCAGGGGGATGCGCCGTTGGTGGGAAGGCGCCAGGGGCAGGCAGGGGGATGCGCCGTTGGTGGGAAGGCGCCAGGGGCAGGCAGGAGGATGCACCAAAGTTCGGAGTGCAGCGCCATTGCGACTAGAATGGCGAACATGATCTGCAGAACGCCCTCCCTCCGGCGGCCGCTCAGCCCCAAAGTCCAGCATGCAGCTTCTCCTCAGCACCCTCCCGCGGGACTGGCACTATTGGCGCGCCGCCGCAGCAAGCTGGGTGCCTTCCCGACCACCGGTTTTGAGCCGAGCACATGCCGCCCACCGGCAATCTAGCCGGCTGCCTTCCCAGCCATCGATGCCTGGCCGGCCCCCTGCAGAATCCCCGTCGGCGTCGTCGTCGTCGTCGGCGCCGTCGTCGTCGTCGCCGCTTTGGTCGCGTGCAATCGCTCGGCGGTCAGTTCCCGAGCCTGCGGAGATGAGCCAGGTGGTCTTCCAGAAAGGGGAAATACTCGATCACACACCGCCATCCGAAACCAGTTTGCGCTCTAAAATTCCGCGAGGTTTCATGAAGTAATCAAACCACAGGCTGCGTGTAGCGGCATGGAGGCACGCCGCGGGTGAAATCTCGTCCCTCCCGCGGGCACGCCCGGGCAGGGCAGGCACCTCGAAAGCAAAGCGGATCATGTCAGCAGTGGACTCATACATCTCGAGGTTTAAGGTCTGAATATTTTGCTTGACACGGATGACGCCTCCGAATCTGTACTCAAATCTGAAGAACATCTCAATGTTGCCGTAGCGCTGCAGCTGCCCGTTGTAGGTCACGATCTGCACCTTGACCTCCTTGGTTCGCGAGTCTATGTACAACCCTGCATGCAGCGCCAGGCCCCCAGGACGCCCCCGAGGCGCGATCACAGGCACTGCCACGTCTGCACGTGGTGACAGCGACACGATGCCATGTCTGCACGTGGTGACAGCGACACGATGCCATGTCTGCACGTGGTGACAGCGACACGATGCCATGTCTGCACGTGGTGACAGCGACACGATGCCACGTCTGCACGTGGTGACAGCGACACGATGCCATGTCTGCACGTGGTGACAGCGACACGATGCCATGTGCAGGGTGAGCGGGTAAACGAGTCATCAATGTGATACACTGCCAGTCGCACCTTGTGAGCTTGCAGCACGATTGACGAAAGAGGCGAAGTGATCAACGTCAGGAATCGTCCCGACAGATGATCACATGGGCTTGTGGAGATCTTGAGATCAACGATGCTAGTGCATATCAATATGTATACAACGTTGCATACAATCATAAGTGTATACTTCGAAATTTATACACGCAAATGCGCGTCTGGGATTCACTTTTGGTACAATCTCTTTATTTCGGACATGCACGGCTCATGCCTACACACTAACGCCAGCGCTCTCATCCCTGCGGCCCGCATTGCCGATCGCTGAGCTTGGGAGCTCTATGGATGCCCTATGACTGCACCCTCCACCCTAAAGGCCGACTTCCCTGGACCTCCCGGGCCTTTATTGTGGGGACAGTGATCCCCAGCTTGAGAACCTTGCCTACCCGGCAGCCATGACCGCACACAGGCGTAAGTTTCCAAAGAGAATGGAAGCCACTGCCGGCTACTGATACCCCTTATTGGACTACACAGACTCCACAACCTCTGATGGGCCGCATACAGATCTAGCACTGGGTGCACGACGCCGATGCCGCGCGGAATCAGAGCTTGGCAGCGAAACACGTCGGGTGCGTCAGCAGGGCTGCACCATCCTTCATATATGTGATCATCTGCTGCGACCTGCTGGCGTCCAGGTTGGCATCGAACCACACGTAGAACTTCTCCCTGCGCGATTCAATGAAATTCTCAGGAGCATGAATGGGACACCTGGCATGCCTCTCAGTACTTAGGGCTGCCCAGCCTGAATCTATCATCCGTCATCGCCATCAGTGGTTGGACATGGCTCGCCTGAATCTATCATCCGTCATCGCCATCAGTGGTTGGACATGGCTCGCCTGAATCTATCATCCGTCATCGCCATCAGTAGTTGGACATGGCTCGCCTGAACCTATCGTCTGCCATCGCCATGAGTGCTCCGGCTGGTCGAGCTCGAGTGCGACATCTGTCATCACTGTCAGTGTTTACGCCGGCTAGCTTGAATCTGCCTGCTATCATCGTCAGCACCAGTGTCCAGGATTGTGACCAAACTCGGCCCGAGCTTATAACTGCGGATGAGGCCGTACCCGTCAGGGAAAAACCCGAATGGGGCTTGACTCTGATGCCCAGCGTCGTCCCCGGAGCTGGCCGAGTGCTCTTCTTCTGCGGCAGTGGCCAATCAGCCGCACAATCCGGCCAAAGTGAAACGGTGCCGTTCCAGGCAGCCAGGTGGACCTCGCGTGCGAAACGCTGATCGCCAGCAGCCCAGTCATCGGTCAACCGGAGGGCAGAGCATGCAGGGGCAGGGCGTGGATGCCACGTGGCATATTCCGCACCTAGTGCGTTGAGACACGCCAACCAAGCCCACCACCATCCCGGTGGGTGACAGGGCGCCCCGCACACACTGACAATACAGCAGCGCGGAGGTGATACCCGCGCGCATGTGTGCGGCGCACGAGCCACCACGGACCGCCACGTTTCTAAGCCAATCAAGCGAGTGCGGGCCAGCTGGGAGCTCTTCCAGCGCAGCACCGCAATGCACCGGAGCCTGGCTCTGGGGCGCCGCTCTGGGGTGCTCGGAGAAGATGAAAAGAGGAAACACGATTCGAAAAGGTGCAACGGTCGTAGACTGCGATGCAACAGCGAATCAGGACCCTCCAGAACGATACCGCAGGAACAGCCACATCCCACCACCCATCTGCACCGTCCACGTCCGCTATGAGCCACTGACTCCGCACACAAAGTCTCAGCTCGCTAGGGCCTCGGTTGTAAGAAGGAGTCGTGCAAGCACACGTGGCACACAATGAGTGCGAGCGCCCCCCTTGAAGCGAGGGAAGCGACGGCCTAACGGCAGCCAGCAGCCCGTGCCCCTATGGTGCACTGTGTATGACCCCGCAGGCTGTCAGCGCGGCGCAGGGTGGGGAAAGCGGGCCGGGCAATTACCATCCGCGCCGATGGAGTAGTCTAGCTCAGATTGCTGCAGCCATGGTGGCAGCCCTCCAACCCTCCCCGCCCCACCTCGGACAATCGCCCATCTACAATGCCGGCGTTGTCTAGCTGTGGCACCCGCCGCCCTGCAAACTTTGCCTCGAAAGCTGTTCTGTGGGTAACCACACCTTGTCGTGTTGCTTCAGATGGAGCAAAGTTGGCAAAGTCCATCACGGTGCCCTATGCTCTCGGGTCAAATGTCACATGGCGCCTTGTGCAGTTTGGTCATGCGCCTTGTGACGCATGGTGCAGTTTAAGCAGGTGCCACGTGGGCTCCGGTGAAGCCTCCATGCGGGGGAGTTCACAGCACCGCATCCACGTGCCAACTTCTCGGCCCGCACCGCAGATTCCGTCCGTTCTATCGCTGCTGGGCTCTGAGGCGCCGATGCCTCCGACCCACCCCGGGGAAGCGCTTAGCATCCCGGATAGAAGGTCAAACCGCGCTGGGGGCATACTAAGCCGCATACTGGTGGCAGTCCCCTGCATCGTGGCGGCATCGTACCTCGTAGAAATCTCCGCACGCTGGAGGCATGCAATCTGTCCATCCCCACCCCCTCGACGCATACCGTAAATCTCACACGTTCCTCACACTGCTCTGGAGCTAGCCTCTTTTTCCACACGCCACTCCGTGGCCCACCGTGTCCAGATTCACGATCCGTTCCAAGTGGCCAGCTGAATCGAATGTGACTCAAACAGAGCTGCGCGTGTTGAGTGTCACCCGCGGTGGGCAGATTGTCACGAGGCCCTTCTAACGGAGTGTGCTGCGAGTGGCTCTGTGTTTCGCGCGGCGGTTTCAAAGATTCGAGGATTGGAGGCCCCTCTCCCCATTGGCGTTCTACTGACAAACGTAGTGAGACTCTTACAAGGCCGAGGAGTGAAGCGCACCGTTCTACAAAAAAATGAAATATTTTCACCGCGCCAGTTACTGTAGAACCCATCAGTGCACTCCTACCTATCATATATACACGCGTGCATAATATGCTATGATCTGTATCAACCCGCAAAATATCCGCCATGCACACAGCGAGGTATACAGCGGGGAAAGACTCCCTCGGAACGAAGGGAGGAAAGCACCTGTTGTATAGGAGCTGATGTTACAGCACTTGGCGGGGGCTAAGTCGGTTCTGTATAACTCCGAGGTGGTGAGGAACACAGGGTCCACCCCATATGGCTCGGTGGACAGGGGGAAGCCCAAACAGTCTATCTGCTCCACCAGCTTGGAGTACTTGCTCGTGCAGTCCACCTGCCACTCTCCGCACCGATGCCCCCGACGCTATGATTCATTTGGCATCAGCGGCTAGCCCGCGTCTCACACCACTCCGGAACGATTTGGCGTCCGCTGTCAACCCCCTCACCGCTCGCGAGAATGCGTCTGAGTTCCTGGCTACCTACTGGCCACAAACCTGAGCTGCAACAGTCAAGGCGAGGGAGGGTGGTGGCAAGTCCCCGGACCGTGGAGTAACGGGTCTGGGAGATGAGGATGCCGGTCAGCATCCGGTTGCCACCGGAAACCCCGAGGTATCTGATTCGTGGGGCGGAGTCATCAACAGGAACATGCGTCTGCCCGAAGCCTCCCAAGCCCTTTTCAATACCATCCCCGTGCACACAGCGCTTGACTTCCACATCTTTGCCACCTACGAGCAGCTACATACCGTCCCCCTTCACAGCTACTACGAAATCCCTATCACAATATGGACCTGGGTTAGACCAGGGACAGGGCCTGTCAACTGGGCAAGGCAACGCCGTGCGGCAAGGCATCAGTCGCAAGGAAAGACAGGTCCCCTGCATCCATTGTAGAGCTGGCCGTGGCGGCCCAATCTGCGGTGCCACTGTCAGCTCCGACAGCACATATGTGGGGGGGCTTTCCCGGCTTACCACTTGATAATTTCCGGTGGTGTTCAGCACAACCTTTGTCTCCTGCCAACCTTTGATACTGTAGCAGCATCCTGTGTCGAAGCTCCCCACGCCGTATGCCACTGCGCGCGTTGGCCAGAAACCCGCCAATCCCTCAACACGCTGAACCTGAGTCTTTGATTCGTATCTCTCACGGTCCCACTGCGCGAACTGCATCCCACTAAAGTAAATTGGGCGATAAGGGGACGGAAACAAAGTGACAGGCACGGCCGCGCCGACACGAGGACGGCATGCTAGGGTGTGAAGCTCGGACCTGGTTCGAGGCAACTGGACTGCCTGCAGATCCGATCCCGAATAACTGCCCCGGCAACTCCTTGCGCCTTTGTCCACGCCAGCCTGTCCAACTGCGCACTCGCGGGTGGAGGAGGGCCGAGGGTGAAATTGTGTTTGTGCAGGGCGAGGGTTGAGCATGGGGACTTCAGACGATGTTTAAGATGGGGCGGTAGAGGCATGCGTGCTGCCGCTGATGGCATCAGTGGCACGAAGGTCCGAATAGGCGCAGGGGTGAGGAGCACGGTGAAACTGGAGGCGCAGGTGATGTGGTAGCCCACCAAAGGCGCCGCCGGCAGCTTGATCGAAGGCACCGAGGGCACAAAGAAAGCACACGAAACAACTGAGCCCAGCAGGTGCAAGCTGCGCCCAGACGTTTCCACCTCTGCTACCCACGACCCCTGAGCGCAGGCCCTTGAGGTCCAGCATTTCATGTCGATGAAACGGAATCACGGTCTGGGAGGCTCCCAGGGATCCGAGTTTGTTCCTATATCTCCAGCCTCCATGCCGCACCGAGGCGGGAGATAGCGCCCAAAAGTTTGCAGGGCTTGAAGGGCTCCCCCGAGATGGCCCATCTCAATAGAACGCGGGGCTTTGCGGAACCCTCCGACCCCACGCACCCGCATTATGTGATATGGTCCTTCATGTTCGAACTGGCACAGCTTGGACATCGCCAAGGCTTTGCCAGTAAATGGCATCGTAAAGTTCCCGGCCTGACCAACCTGCCGAACCCACCAGCCTTACATCAGCAGATTACACAAAGGGGAGCTCGGCGGGTCACTTTAGGTGAGTTACGCTCTTGAAAGCTGAATCAGGCAATACCGGAAAAGGGATGATCCGGACGCACAGCCCGCGGCATGACGGTGTCCGAGATCAGAGTGGGCATACAACACAGGAGACGCAGCGGTGGCTGGCAGTGGCGCGGCTGCGGAAGCAACGCCAAAGATGCCGCCCAGGCATACCTGCGGCTCGGACAGCAAGCGCCACCCACTGCTCTCCGCCACCTCAAAGCGCACAGCGCGGACGTACACATCCTGGTCAATGCCGTCATTGCTTACTGACAGCCGCAGCAAGCCCAAATCGTCCGCGTCCGCCAACGTCAGAGTGCCATTGAACCATCCATACGTCTGGGCCTCCTGGTCACTTTGCACAGCAGGCCTGCAGCACGCCTCGCGCCCGGTGAGGCGACGGAAGCAGGGGACACTATGAGGGGACAGCGAAAGGAGGTCGCTGAGGCGTGGTTGGGCGCCTGTCCCAAGATAAAACGTGCAACAGGAGGGAGCTCAGCTCCGAGCACGTCTAGAGCCGCGCAACACACATCGGGAATGCACTGAGAACATGTCACGATGGCAGCATCAACCTCTGGCCCTGCTCCCAGCGCGCGCACGGTGGGAGGGGTTACACGGGCCAAGCCAATCAAGCGGCGTCCGCGCAGCATACCCACTGCGACCCTCCTGATGCTGATTGGACGAGGCTAGCATGGCATGCCACATCGCTTGCCAAGGTACCTGGTGTAGCCGCGATTATCATCGTAGTAATACAGCACGTACGTGCCAGGCTGCATGCACCAGTCTTGAATCTGCAAGACGAACGCCTACGCTTCACAGTCCATAGGCAGCGGCCAGTGCTCCGGCTCCAGGTCACGCCACTGCGGCCAAATGGGAACCACTCTGGGCCGCACAGCAGCCGCCAATGCAGTGATCCCGGGTCTGCAAGCGGGTTGCAGAGCAGGGCTGAACAGTCACAACGCAGCAGCCAATAAAGTGCCTCTCGGCGATCAGGTCGCAGATAGAGCAAGGATGTTGTCTACAGGTCGCCAATCAGAAGGCAGTATCCTGGGCACTCAGTGTGCCCCCCACCCCAATGCCGGGGATCCCCAAGCCCACCCGCTCCTCCAAATCTTGAAAGGAGTGTCCGCCCATCACGGTGTACATGTGGTGGTCGCCCGTGGAGTTGCTGTCCGCAGTGATGACGGGCACGCTGAGAACACGGAGCACCTCCCACGACGCGTCCTGGGCGTACAGGGATGCCTGCCCGCAGCGCCCGAGGTGAACGCCAATCAGAACTCACTCACCGCGGAGACAATTTCAGCCGACCACCGTCAGATGGAAAGCACGAGCTGGATCCACGGCCGGCTGAGGCGAGAAGGGCAGAGAAGCGACAGCTGGAGATCCGGTTCCGTAAAAAACTTCCGTCCGCGTCGAAAATTCCTAAGCTCGACAAGTGAAGTTAGACACATGAAATGCGAGGACATTGTGTGGAGCTTGGCTCAGCTTCCATTCTTGGCGTACTGAGCTTAGGACCCCAGGAGGCAGCGGACCGTCATGATGGTTGTTTGGTCAGAGGCTAGACTCCAGCCGACCGACAGTGCGCGGAAATGACCCTTGACTGCAGCACGCCCGGCGCCTTCAGCAGGCCGGCCGTCCAGGCTCCCCAGATATGCCATCCCCCACACCAGATATGCCATCACCGCACCGCAGCAAGGAGAAGTTTTCGCCCCTCGAGCCTCCAAGCCGACACCTCAAGCAGGCCCCCCACATGAAGCCCCCTGCTGGCAGGGCGGGCACCTGAAACCGGGTTCGGATCCGGCTGGTTTCCGGGCACCCTGCCCAGCCCTCCACCACTGCCTCCGCGTCGAAAAGCTGGTGGACGGTACCTTCGCACGTCTCAGTTCCATCTGTCCCTCCCCGCATCCCGTTCATCGCAACAACCGCACATCCACTGGTGCGCCCCGTCCCCACTTACAATTATTCCCAGCCTCTAGTCGCGTATCGTCCCCATGCCTGCAAAAACGGACAGCAGGCGCTCCGAAGGATCGGCTGTATGCTTTGGACCCCTCAATCTGCCGGAAGCCTGCTGCTGTTAATTCGTGGGATCGAACCGTGTGCTCACCATATATCTTGTTGTAGCACGTGGCGGATGCTTCGTCCCCTGCGCTGTGCTGCAGCACATTGTACAGAGAGCACTGCACTACGTTGTCAACATACTGCACCGCGACAGCCTGGCAATTTGCGGAGCTGCTACACGCTGCCATGCACGCCTCGGCGCTGCCCTCCACCAGATGCATGTACTGGCCGTAAAGGTCAGCCTCCACCCGCGGCGCGTGGTACTTGCGCGTCTGGCAGATGCCGGCGCCCACAGCTCGATACCCTGCGAAGCCCGTTGCCCCCGAAGGCCCCATCTCGGACGACAGGGGAGTTACGCGGTGCCAGAGTGGCACACGCGCTCGTCCTCTTTGCTAAAGACTTCGGTCGTTGGGCATCAGAGTTGCTCTCAGTGCGGCCATCAGATGTAACAATACGGCGATCCCACGGTTGAGGTAAGCCACAGGATGCCTCTTCCAAGCTGCAGGGTTTCGGCAAGGAGCGTCTTTCCAGCATCACTGCACTCACTATTAAATACCACAAGCAGCCGCACAGCTCATTCAGCCAATCACAAGCAGCCGCACAGCTCATCCAGCCAATCACAAGCAGCCGCACAGCTCATTCAGCCAATCACAAGTAGCCACACAGCTCAATCGGCCCGTCACGAGCAGCTGCACAGTTCGATTGGCTAATGCACAGAGCCTAGCAGACCACACCGCCTCGTTGAAACTTGCTACACCTTGCGGCACGCAAACTGCAGACCTCATCCAAGTGGTGCGCGCTCGGCAGAGGACCTCGCCAGCAGAAGAATCCAGAGATTCGCTGGGTGCACATGTTGCAAAGAAGCTGGGGGGAAACCGGGGGCTGGCTGCAGCACCTGAGAAGGAGGCATGGCCATCAGACGCACCGCCATCGCCGCCTGCGGACCCAACAAACTGCTCAGACTCACAGCGTTCCCGCGATGTGGGGTTTAGTTGGGTTCGTGCTCGTCGACCCTGCCTTTGCCTCACTGCGGCGCGCACACTACGGGGCGCACTGCGAGGCGCATGGGCATCGGTGTGGTTCCAACGTGGCTGGCATTGTACAGCGCAGGCCGTGAGGCTCGACACGTGGAGATTCCTATGCTGAGCCGTGTGCGCCACACTGAATGCCCCGCATGCCACCCTGGCGCGAGTTCGGCACACCGTCGAGGGAAACAATCAGGCGCGGGTGGTTGGGGGAAAAAACAAGCGCGAGGCGCGTCTAGTGCACTTGGGGAGGGATCAACATCTGCCTCGCAGAGCACTTGCGAAGGGCGCGAGCGGGGAAGTACCGAGCCAGACGCGCCCCGTAGTTTCCAATTGGAGTGGAGCTGCAGGGTGGAAGAGGGGGGGCAGGGCGGAGGAGGGGCGGGAAGAAGAGCATGCGGCCGACGGTCAGCAGCATTCACATGCACTCGCCATCCAAGTCTGCCAGACGGGGCATACAATGTGGTGCACCAGGCTCTATGAGCATATTCCACGAAACTCTGAGCCCGCAGCAGTGTGACAGGAGCTGGCCAATCAGGCGCCCTCGCAGGTCCCCGTAGGGAGAGCGCATGGCGTTGTGCTGGGCACGGAACCCGTACTGCGGCGCACAGCTGTTGCAATGGCCAGACTGGATGCGCGCGCACCAGGCCAACAGCTGCCCCACCAGGTGCCAGCCCGCTCACTCCCACATCAAGAGGCTGCAACGCAGCACGATGCCTTACAGCTTCAGCTTACATAGCTTTAAGCAATCGAGGTCCGTGCGAGAGCCCACTTGCGCTCGGCCTTTCCACTCATTTGCGGCCCTCGCTCGACGCCCATCGGGTGAGCCCATCTCAGCGTGCTGCCCCACCTTGGGCTGGGTTGGCAAGCGGTCTGCCGGGCATCGCGCGGTGTGAGGCATCCCTCTGGGGGGGTCACTACCATCTGGTGCCGGGACCCCGGTTGGTTTTGGCAATCTATTCCTCCTGCTCGCCGAGTTCAAGCAGTGACTGGGCAAAGTGCTCAGCTCGTGGAGAGGTTGCGCAACATTGCCCATGCCGCGTGCAGGCAGGCACTCGTGCCACGTATGGACGCCGCCATTTTGGGCCGAATTGTGAAACGGCTCTTACGCATGAAATCCAAATTGACACAGAGGGCTCTGTGTTTGCTTCGCGCTGTAAATTCGGAGGTTGGGCCCAAATTCGGAGCAGCATCATGCGCGCGCACGGCTCTCAAGGATGCATGTGTCACGCGCGCGCGCGGCTCTCAAGGATGCATGCGGCGGATTGCAGTACTGTACAGTTCAGGGAAGAATATGCGGAAGCTTCGCTCTTGACTGTGCAAATGGAAAAGCAAATCTGTTTACAAATAGGATCCTGCATCCGTCCACAGTAGATATACGTTGCGACTGCGCGCTGCGTCACACACAAAACTGAAGTCGTCGCAAAGTCATCCCAAAGATTCCCCAAAGATTCCCCGGATTTCGAAAAGACGCGCGGACCCAAGAACGAATAGCAGGGAAAACCCGGCCTGCACTCATCACTGAAAACGAAAGATGCCGAATCTGCGGCGCCTCTCTAATCAAGGCTGGCGACCCTTCTGGAGATTCCGATGCCGTCTCTGCTGCAGCCACTTGGAGCGCCGAGAGGGCTCACCAACGGCACATCGTGAATTCCGGGCGCGAATTCCGTGTGAATCGCCTTTCCAAGGTGGAATCGCCTTTCCAAAGCGGCACACCAGGCACAGGGGCGGGGCAGTAAGGGGGGGTGAATGCCGTTAGGCGCGGCACCCCAGGTGTGTCCTACGCGGGATGCACCAGCAGGGTGCCCAACCGGTGGAAGCAGCATGCCCTGCCACTGATGAATAGTTCCGGTCTCCTCAAAAGCATGCGCTAGTGATGCTACACCAACGGTAGCCGGAAAATGAGCTCCTTGTCTTCGATCGAAGGGACACGATCTAATGCATTGGCACCATCAAAGGGAGGAAATGAGTCGATGCCAGATGGAACTGTTACCACCAATCTCCACGTGCAGGACCTCCTTTCCGTCCCCGAGACATCACGAGCCGAGCAGAACAGTCTCGTCAGAACCATCTTGCCGTGCGCCGCTGGGACGGTCTCATGGGGATGGGCGGCACGCACGTGAGATGTCGATTTGCCCCAAGTTGCACCCGTGCGCGTTGACGGCCTGGATTGCTCCGGAAGGATCTGTGGAGCACGCCCCTCGCCGTCTCATGAGAGTCAACCCTTAGTTCCCCGAAACGCTCACGATTCCATCGCGCCGCTCCGCCCTGGCCGCCACTGTGGCACAGATATCGGTGAGGCAGGATTGCTAACTCTGCACGCCACATCACCTGCAAACCCCCAAGCTGACGGCAGAGTGCAGACCCAATTGGAAAGAAGATCGAAGGGGGCTGGAGATGCCAATGGATCACAGAAACCCCCAAACAGCCGCAGGCCGCTCCGATTGGTCACAGCAGCAGGCCGCTCCGATTGGTCACAGCCGCAGGCCGCTCCGATTGGTCACAGCCGCAGGCCGCTCCGATTGGTCACAGCCGCAGGCCGCTCCGATTGGTCACAGCAGCAGGCCGCTCCGATTGGTCACAGCAGCAGGCCGCTCCGATTGGTCAGGGGCTGCTCTCGAGAGTGATGTGTTGTTCAACGGGAGGACAGTTTCCACCCTCGAGCATTGCTAAGCAGCGAGACCAGCACACGTACCCCCATTTCCACCCTCGACCATTGCCGCTAAGGCTATGATTGACCTCAGTGCCCATTTGAACGATGTGTGAAAATGAGGGTAGCCTACCTTCACAGTACCCGCAGCTCACAGGACAGTTGACTATAAGTTGCTCAGCGCCTAGCTCGCTGTAGCCCCAATCTCCGCTGCAATCCTCGCCTCTCCAACCACTACAAGAGTAGCCTTGCTCATCCACGAAGGTCGCGTTATCTTCACAGCCTGTGGCGCACCGGCAAGAGGACGGCACACAGCCCCTCCCTCTCCAGGACTCCAGGAATCAATGGCTCACGGCCCTCGGCAACTCGATCGTTTGGAAATTAGCCACACCCACAACCTTACCCCTGGGTGAGCGGTTGGGCATCAGAGGCGCGCGTGGTATAATGGGATGCCGACTCGCTCCGCTCCCGCCAGGACCGCCAGAACATTTTTGAGGATATCTTGACCTAAGATGAGTTTTAAGTTATTTTTTACGCCGGATTCAGCAAAGGAATCGGCAAAAATGCTCATTTTGCCTCGCCAACTGACGGCCTGTGGCGAATCACGTGTGTGGAGAAAGAATCTCACTCTGCAAACATCAGAGTGAGCCCACAACTGTGGCGAAGCGCAGGGGCAGGCGGCAAGCAATGCCCAGGCTACCGCGGACGGCCTCCATTGCGGCCCTCCGCAGCACGTGTGCCTCACGAACCTCAGAGGGCTCCCTTCCTCTGCGCTTGCCATTGGACCGTTCGCTTCAGCTGAAGCGTGAAGAGGCGCGTGCATTGGAGTTGCGAGGATACGACGATGCCTTCTAATCCGTCCGCCATCGATGGGCTCTGCAATATCCTTGAGAAGGGAACACGTGCGCTTCTCCGTCATCACGCTGAGATATCTTCCGTTTTTTCAAAGCGAAAATGCATCATGTACTCAAAACCCCAACTGCGGGTCCCGTGGGTGACAGCTGTGTCATAGTTGCCACCGGTTTTGTTACAGTGGAGCTTTGGGGAGTGGCCAGCGAAGGGTACCAGCTTCATGCTCAGGACCCCGCAGGCAAGTGCTTTCCCCTGCTGAAGCCTTCTGAGTTTTCTGAGCCACCTGCTGAGTTTCCCTTCCGCCTCCGAACTCTGGTGGATGATAGCGGATTCAGGTGTGGGCGAGCTGGTGCTGCAAGTGACGACACCTGTTGAACTGTCAAGCGCAGTAGTTGCCCCAAGTGATGTGGCAAGGGACGGAGGAGAGCTACCCGCCCACTGGCGCAGAGGGTCGGCAATGAGGAGAAGCGGCAGGCCAGTCACCACAGGCGATTGGCAAAATTGAAGAGCGGGCACAAGTGGCAGAGCAGCTTCCTAGCAGTAGCCTTACATCCGACGGGCGGAGAGAGACTTGCTCAGCCTCTGATCAGAGAAGAGAGCTTGGGGCCTGACGAGAGACAGTGAATGAAGGGGTATCGAATCACTGAGCGCTGAGCAGACACCATGTCTTGTGACAAAGTTTCTATACCAAAGAGGAGATCATTTGATGTATGAAATATGCTCATGGTTTGCAAACACCGTGTGACTCCATGACCCTCGGTAGATGAGCATATACCTTGCTAGAACTCAAGGATGGCACATGTGGAGACTGGGGGGCGTCTCACACATGTGTGTTGGGCTACACACGAACAACGCAACAGCAAGCAAAGAGGTCCCTCTTGAGGGCAACTCATTCGCGGTCGGGGTCTTGCTTGCCGGCTACATCCACGTCTCGCCAAGGTTTGGAGATACACCGTTGTTTGACGGGAGAGATTCTCTCTCCACAAAACATGAATTACCACAGTCCGTCCGATCCAATGATACACATGCGACAATCCTGAAACACTTGCGGGCTGGGCTCAGACTATAGACAACCGCTCCGTGTCCCAATGATCGGCGATCGAAACTTGACAGAAGTTTGTTTCAGGTTACAGCTTGCCATGTGCGCCCACAAAAGATGACGGGGAGCTTCCTAAAGAAAGAGGCCTTCAGGCTGTAAAGTTTTTTGGGTTTAGCGCACCAATTGCCATGCTGTACTCCATGTCGAAGGTCCCCGCGGAGGTGTTCAGGCAGTATAGCGCGTCCACATAGCCGAAAGGGCCGGCCATCTTCGTCCAAGAGTTGGTAAGCTCCCCAACAGGGTCTTTAATCCACCTGAAAGGGCACCTCTTCCCCGCCCCATCCTGGCCTGCAGCCTGCACTAGCGCCGTGCGCGCTCGATCACTACTCAAAGGATTGGTCGCTGAATTTAGAGATACGCCCGATTCAAGCAAGCCCTAATCGAGCATCAATGGTCACGAGCAACCGGCTAGGCTCCCGCTCCTCTATATGCCACTCATCCGAGAATGACGGATAAACATCTCTCTGGTGATCTGGGAAACCGTCCAACCTCAAACGTGTCAAGAGTCTCTCGCAGAAGCGAACCTCGTTAACTAGAGTGTATGGGTTAAGGATTAACCGTGAAAATACTAACAACACCCGGTTTACTCACACTCATCTGTGCAAATTCGACACTAACAACACTGCCAAGAGCCAATTTGACAACCTTAGGAGGGAGAATGACCCTACTGCAGCGGCAGTCGGCTACTGGAATTGCAACTCTGTGGTAAATGGTGGGGACAACCTTCCTGCCCAAAGAAGCACCGCCAACAACTAGAGTAGTGACAGCGATATAACCTTCTCTCATAGAGTGCTCAATTCACTCAGTCAAAAACACGTCACAGACACAGACACTAGAAACCGTGAGAAACCTTGTCATGACACCAAAACACACTGGGAAGATAGCAATAAGCTTTACCAGTAGAACACTACACACCCCCACTACCTCTTCATCACCGAATACACATTGGCGGACGAACAGGGAGTACCCAGTAGCACGCACGCTGACAACACTGGTCATTTCCACAGATACCGACTCCGGCACTGATGCTCCGGATGATTTTGATATGCCACCACCACATCAATACAGGTGCAATGTTAAGTGCGTGTCGAAGCTTTATGGACCCTCGTGTCATATTTGTGTAGGTCTGGAACATTGTGGGACCACGGGGGGATGGTTCATGGGGCCTTGGAAGGACAAGAGGAGCGTACCATGAAATCGTTTTCGATGACATATGGTCGATGTGGGTGATGGTGCGGATCCGCATGGTGCCAGCCGGGCAGCTCCCGGTTACCGGTGCTGTCGCCAGTTGGGATAGGTACCCGATGTACCCGAGCGAGTCCATGAACTCGCGCACTTCATTGATAGTGTTCCCGACGGGGTTTGACTTCAGCGTCTCCAGCGAGAACGTGAATGTCTTGTTGCACGAAGGCCCCGAGCTGGAATCTGTGCATATCGCCCACAGCTAGCCCACAGAACAGTTAGCGGAGAACCAACCGCGCGCCACATCTAGGTGTGCATCCGCCCGAATAGTACATCACACGCTTCCAATCCAACCAATCGGACAACATATTTCCCCAGGAAGCGGCATCTTGATATCAGTGCGGCCTTACCTACGACTGCCAAGCTCTTATTATGCTGTTATATTATGCTGATCGTCCCTGGAGTGGCCATCGAAGGGGTCAAAACAATGCCCCTTGCTAGTCATAGAGTACTCGCACCTTGTGTAGCCGCGTCATCCAAGCACTCCCATTTGTTATGATCCGCGTGAACACACAGGTGATTGTATAACCCAGTATAGTCTGCGCAACGGCACCCCACCACGTGGCGTTTCAGCTAGGTAAGATTGAAGTCAACTACCATCTGGGCACGAATCTTACGCAGCCGTCATAAACAGGCGACTGCAATTCCCGCCAAGTCGCCAACTCGCCTAAAATAGATGCGATCAAGTGGAGGACCAAATCTCGAAAGGAAGACGATTCCCGATGCATTCGTAGGTCCTAACCTTTTCCCGTAGAACGTGAAGCGCGCACGCACCTACACATCTCGAGCACCTTCAAAAGCGGCAGAAGAGCAACGATAAGGAGCAATCGCACGCAAGCAGTCAAACATTCCACGTGGAGCAGCAGCGGGGGGAGAGGAGGCATGTGGGGAGAGCAAGGACCCTTGCTGTGGACAGAAGCCCGGTATGGCATCTTCGGATCGATGCCGCACATCTCAAATACGTGTATCGTCGAATGAGCCATGTCATTCCCTTCGACGTGCATGCCGTGCCCCTGTGCCCCCCCCCCCGCCCGGGACCTCAGGTCGCCCGCCGCCTCTGCAAATGTGGCACTCAAGGACATCCTGCAGGCACACTCTCAGGTACCTGAGAATGTTTGCATCAGTCCACTCGTGGGGGGCCATACCCCCCAAAGACACTCAGAGAGCATGACCGGGGGTGCACCCTGTCAGCGCCTGCATGCTGTGCTGCAGTCGACAAGCAGCCTCTCAGCAGCAAATTCAGAGCACCCGCCCTCCACGAGCCGGGAGATAGCAGGCACTGCGTCTTCAAAAGATGCCATCGGGTCGGCCTGACAGTGAGCTTGCTCGAAAGGGTGCTGCGTGACTGCACGTGCTCGCTGCCTTACATTGAGCTTGCTCACAATGATGCTGCGTGACTGCACGTGCTCGCTGCCTGCCGGCACGAGCTTCGAGTTGGTTTGGCGGTAATTATGAGGGAGAGCGGGGGCAGCCCGGTGAACAAAAGCGGAGGGAAAGAAAGGGTAGGTTGAGGCCTACCTGCATGACGCACTGAGCGAAGTCTTCGGGCACTTTCTCGGGGGCGACATAGCACTCTGCATTGGGCACCGCAGGGAAAAAGAGAGTATGAATTACCCCAACATACACAAATGCCACATCATCACCCCAACCTGCACAAATGCCACGTCAGCACCAATGCTTCCACACGCCGGGTCTACGAAGAGATGGACCTAGCTAGCGGCGGCTTGTGGGAAAAAAGGGCGGCAGCTGGGGACCCGGGCACCAGTGCAACCCCCGTCAGAAAAGTGGAAATGATGTGGTACAGCAGCAACGAGCTCAGTTTGACAAAGCGATCTTACCTAAAGGGACTCCAGAGTAACCGTCCGATGCCGCGCCATAACCTGGAAAAACGATCGGGGAGCGCCAGTCAAAGCACAGCTCGTGGCATTCCGAAGGCTCTGAAAACATCCAAGCATGAAATGCGAAGTGGTCCCAAAAGCGCCGGCAAAGCAGCACCGTGCGCCGCGCGCCTCACTGCTGACGCATGCTATTCCGTACCTATGTACTCATAACATCGATAACCGTCAAGAGCTTTTGTAGCTTGGATGGGCCGAGTCCATATTTCGCAGCGGAGGTCTGCATTCGTTTCGATACCATAGCATGCGCCAGCGTACGAGCGGCAGAGTTCTTCACACTCGGCGCGTGTGGTCGCCGGGAAGAGGTCATAATAGGTCTCGCTGTTATCCAACGCATCGTCGCCTCGGCAAGCGTTTCCTCCGAGCGCCGCCCACGCAAAATCTGCGTATAGCCTCAAATACCACAAACGGAGTCGAAACGTAATTATTGCGCATACCGCTCGAGCAGTCGGACGCTTCGCCATCCATAAGGCCATGCAGGGTACCCGCAGCACGAGAGCGCCTCCGCATCTCTGAGCTCTCCCAAAATGGACAAAACGGCAGAAGAGGCATATTGTGACATGACTGGTGACCAGTCAGATCAGAGCACCGGCCAAAGTGGACGAAGTAAGCTGACTACTGCTTCATGGAAGCTTCCAGATATGTTCAGGCATAGACCAAGTTAGCGGATGGTGACAGCAGCAATCAGCAACCGCGCGGCGCGCAAGCTTGTGCAACCAGAGCAAACAGCTGGCGCCGAGCTCACCGAGCTCACCGCAACGCTGAGAATCATTTGCAGAACTGATCTGAGGCGTGCGTCGACGCCTTTGATCCCCCGGTCCCCGTGAGGCTTCGGCACCAGCAGTCCAAAAGCTGTGGCGCAAGGCGAGGACGCGCAGAACGGAGCAGCATGAGGCGCGTTTCCCAAGGCTAGCCCACCATCGCTCCAGTGGAGGAGAGAATGGCATGCGCGAACAGATCGGCAAGGTGCCACCCACTGAAGGATGGGAGAAGCACCCGAAAGCCCAATGATCACATCAGCCTCATCACAACCAGAGCTCAGTGTTGCATCACTCAGCAACCGTTCTCAGCCGATGCTAATCCAACGGTCAAAATTGGAGAGGCAAGCGCATGATCCCTCCACACCCTTTACACTTACACCGCATGGTATCCTCATGAAGCCTGAAGACCCCCTTTGTCAGGCAGAGTTACCAGGGGAACCATCGGCCCAATGTGGCAAAGACCTAGCCTAAAAGAGCCTCAGCACTCGAACGCCTCACCCCCTCCCCCCCCCTCTGATGCGACACGACGACACACCTGAGCTCTGGGAATATAACTGGGCGGCCTCGGTGGTGGGGCACATCCAGCGGGCCTGCTCAGACACCGAGGTCGACAGTGGCTCGGTGTCGTCTCTGCGCCACACGCAGTCGGAGTGCTGTGTACCATCCAGTGTGTAGGGCAGCAGGCATGGCGCGCCGCTCTCGGTGACCCGCCTGGCATGCACCCCATAGCCACCCCTCCCTTATATATCCCCCACCTCGGTGACAGTGATGACCAAGTCGGCACAGCCAAGTCAAGACTGGGAGACCATAAACGGGACAGCGGTACAAAGAGGAGCACACAAAGTGCACCGTGCTGGGAGCAAATATAGGGAGGCGAGGGATTAGGCAAATGAACCATGTTGCCCCACTGAAGCCTTGCGTGAACGCGTTTGCGGACAGAGCATGCAGTCCGCCTTGGATCCAGAGGGCAGAGCACTGGTGAGGTGTATGTGCAGCCAATTACATCTGTGCGCTTGAGCAGTTCCAAAAGAGGCTATAGGCGCCATGGCGAATGACCGCACATGGGCGAGAGTGCGCGGAAAGTACAGGCTGGCTGGCGCATGACACGGTGGCATTCAAGTGACCGTCGATTATTGAATGTTTGCAACGTTCAAAATGATTGCGCCATCGTTAAATCAACTGCACAGGCGCTGGGGGAATCCATCGACTGGGAAGCATCCGCGCGCACTCAGATCTCGCTCCGTTGGCACTCTCCTCGGCAGCCTCGGGAAGAGGAGTCAGCTGAAGTGAGAGCGCTCTTGCGTTGAGCTCTCTGCAGACCCCCATCCAACCCCAATCCCCGCCCCACAACGATCCCTCTACACCTCTGAAAGTCAGGTTACGAAACGACTGACGTGCGAGTGGGGTGCCACTAGGCAACCCCACCAGTATTCGTATAGCAAGGTTGCTCACACAGCCACACTCCCCGGAGTGGCCCCTAGCGTGTAATTCGTCAGAGGCGCCTTAGTGCGCCCTCATCCCAGCAGCCAGGAAGACCTCTGTGTTTGGCACGGAGCTGTCTATTTTGCCTATGGACACGAATGAGCATGGCACGAGCGTATCTCCGATACTATTTTGATGGGCACGAAGAAGCACTACGCAGTGCTATCCGTTTCTTCCCATCCACAACACACGTACCGCGGCAAAATTGATACTAGCACACGGCGGGACTCTTCGCAAGATTCTGCCGGGTAAGCCTTGGTGTACCCCGCCTCGATGATCTCCTGGCTCAATTCCGTCCGCACTGCAACCTCCCAGTGCCCCCTCCCTCCCCTGCTCACCGGCCCTGCTACCTATACGGCGCAGATAAAGGCATTGGGACGTCCCCATTGCCACGCGCACTGCATGCCCAGCGCCCGCAATATCAGAAGACACCGCAGCACACATCCCGTGAGAGCTCGCGGAAGAGTTGTCAGCACAAAATAACTCGCTTACAAAGATTTTGACAACAAATGGTCTACTCGTCACTCCTTGCCCTATTGCGCCTTCAGCCCCCCCTGATGGGGCCCTCCGATTCGACAGTTTGCTCATAGGACACAACGCACGAGGCCCGCACAAACCCTAAGAAAGCACCTGCGGTTCATACTTGTTGTCATAGTGAGACCATGCGGTGCCTGCTAAACTCGAGTCCATTGCTGGAGAGATTCGCTGGAAACAATCAGAGCAAGATACATCAGAAACAATCAGAGGCGCGCGCACCAATTTCGAATGCCGCGTCATATGTCGAATTCTGCTCCTCTCGCATCCCGCCACACTGGGCCTCCTTCAAATAAGTGCACTGGAAAGTTCCGGCGGAATCAGCTTCCACGTTGACACGGATACACTCTTCGGTGTCCTCGCAGCCAATCTGCCCCATCAACGATTGCACATCTCAATGTTGTTGCCGTAGCGCCAGGCAAGGGACCACAGGAGGTCCGCCGCTACTTTCCTGCTTGAACATGGCAAAAGCAGATTGAAGATGAAATTTCAAAAAGTCAAGCCATGTTTTTGGAGGAGCCCATCAGCCTCTAGTGTACAATATGCTCCCCGAGCGACTGCTTCCGCCAGAACCCCGAAAACACCTCGCACTATTTTCCCCTGGGGGAGGGGCACGCCATCATGCGGAAGTAGGTCGGACATGCTTGTGGCTCCAAGACCGTGCCTTCAGAGAGGTTTATGAACGTTTACAAATGACATGTGCGCGCCAAGGATGATTATGAGTGACCAATCTAAAGAACCCTCGGCCACGGTAAAACTTTCAGACACAAGTTTCCGAAAATGTATGCATGGTGATCGATCCGCACCGTCCAGTGGTGTGTGGTCCTCCGGCTGAGGAAAGGCTGGTGGGGCACGCTGCATGGCCTGGGAAGGTGAACCTCCTAGAGAAATGCCACCGCACTAGCAGCCGCACCTTGCATGACTCTGGACTCTCCATAAAGGCGGAAGGCTCGGCGTCCGTGAGACATACTTGATGCAGGCTAAGGGTTGACCACGTTCCTGAAGAGCACCACAAGCCAAGCCTCCCACATCCGACCCAAAAAAGCAGGGACCGGGGTTTAGGTTTGGGGTTGTGAGAGGACGCCAACGAATGCGGCATCGTTGTGTAGTACTATTGCAGAAAGTGTAGCATCCGATGGGTCGGATGTGCAAATTCAGCAATAGCGACACTCCATCGACCGCTTGAAACTTCTTCCCATAATAATAAGTGAGTTTTGTCTACATGCAATTATGAGTTGCGCATAGATGCTGCAGAAACGTGTCGCGTATTATAATAGCGAATTTGGAGAAATTGCCATTCCAACTATGTTAGGCTATTTTACGTTCCGGCGAATCAACTGCCTTAATGAAATGGCAGACGAAGCGCCCAGGAAAGCATGCGAAGAAGGACAATACCGACCTTGCAGTCACCTTTTCGCTTGCGGTTTTTCTGCTTGCACTTGCGCGCTGGCAAGCGTGGCGTGAGGGAGGAGCGTGGCGATGGAATACGCCACGCGTATATTCAATGGCACTGGAAAACGGATATCGGACACCGCTTCATCGAAGCTATACGTTTGGCGAAGGGGGCAAGTGGATGTCACAAGATCATTGCCATGATTTATACGCGCTTGCTTTCCGCAGCGGAACGTGTTATTAGGAATATGAACGTTGATTTAAGTCACCCGAATGCTAGATTTGCAAGGCACATCGGACACATCCATCTGACACCACTGCAACACAGATGAGCCGGCAAGAGAGTGCCACGAGCGGGACTTGGAGAATTTTCTTGAAACACAAAGCCGCACGGTGGAAGGCGTCATATCATGCTAGGGGACCATCCATAGTCTCAACATAAATAATAAGAAGTATTCGAAACAAAATATTGCAATATATTGATAAACTGTTGCACTACTTTTTGTAGCATTGACGCTAGGATCCAATGTCAATGTGGCATCGACGCTAGGATCCAATGTCAATGTGGCATCGATGCTACAAAACCATGTCGAATCCAAAATAAACTCGTCGTTACCAGTCCATTAGACCATTAGCCTTCCGAGGAGTGTGATGCGGTTTGAAACCGCTGAGATAGTCGGGTTGGGTGATGCACAAGCTAATTTCAATTGCAGGCTTGGTGTATTGTTTTGGAGGATGAACGGACAGGAGAGGACAGGTGGAAGAAACGATGAGCACTTACTGTTGATAAAATGCGGCATCGAGCCGAAAGCGCCCGCATCCTCAGCACCTCCTGGTCCAACCCCCCAACAAGGTTTTGGAGCCCGTGGAAGGAGTGAGAGGACGGCCGGCCAAGTGCTTTCCGAAAGAAACATTGAGAGTGAGACAACAGAGAGCGCGAAACAGCAAAGGGGTTAGAGTGAGACTGTAAGTGAGAGTGACGATGCAGTCGCGAGTCTACGTGTTTCTGACTGCACGGACATCTTTTCCCGTCCACTCCATGAAACAGGTTAGTTGATGCAGAGGAGTATGGAACAGGCGCGGTCATAGTCGCCGCTAGCTCAAGTAGCAACGTTTCTACTTGCTGTGAGAGTCGGAAAGCCATCTTGTCCGCACCGCCGCAAAAGTGTGAACATGCGTCGCTTTTGCGCTGAGTGGCCGCCTCGCTGCCATCGTAAGAGACCTCGTACTTGCACAGTGACGGCTCGGGGCATGTGCTGCAAAGGCCGTCCTGCCCGTCGTCTAATTCGTATGTGCAGTACTCCCCCTCACCGCACGGCGCCTCAGCGTTGCACCCTGCGCCCGCGGCAAATCCCCAGGCAGCCCTTGGGCTACTTCATCACATCGAATAGGCACGTATCTCGCTCTTCCACCGTGAGCCCTTGATTCCAATCAGCCCAGGCCACCTGAAAGAGCCCCCACACGCGAATGCTATTCTTGGAGCTATGAGCTTCATGGCAAAGTGTTACGAGCATGGCAGCAACTTGACTCCAGTGAGAGGTTGGAAGAGTCCGTTCGACACGCACGTGGCTGGCAGAACGGCATTCTGGCTATTTCCTCCTTTCCGTCATTGCTGGCATTGACGATGATCATGCCGATGCTCCCCAGGGGGGCGTAAACGAGCATCTTCCACTCCCCAATTAATAGGTTAATCTCCTGGAGACCAGAAACAACCGCGCCCATGGTCTGCCATCTACCCCCATCACCTCAGGCTGGCACGCGCATCAGGAGCTCGGAAAGGGTGCAGAGGAGCCAGCGCCGGGCAGCGAGCCACAGAATATCACAGTAGTGGAGCGACCCACCGCAGTCCACGTCTCCGGCACCGTGCTAAACTTGTTCCACTCATTCCACCAGCACATCACCCCAGTTCGCCCCGTAGAGGGCGGGTTTGCAAGCGTCATCATGTCATTTTCATCCAGCTGAAAGAGGTCGGTGGAGATGCTCTCCAGGTCGTACGCGCCCGTCTTCAGCCCTTCCCAGGTTGTGCACAGGTTCCACTGCGTGTACTGCAGAAAGTCGCCGACTTCGGCGGAGTCCAGGTGGTCCATGGAGCTGCATCCCCCGCGCCACTTCCCGTGCATATCCATCACTCACTCTACCCCAGAAAACGAGCTGATGAATGAATGTCTCACTTGAAAAGCGGGTGGCCTTCTCTGCCCTGATGACCGAGGGCCCTTCTGCGAGGGCCCTGCTGATGACGGAGTTACCTTGCGGTAAACACAGGGGTGGTGGAGCGCGGGTCACCCTGTCGACAAGGAACATTTCGGCCCTCGCCCTGCCAGAACTCCTACTTTGGGAGGGCGTTCCAAAGTGTTCAAAATGCTGACTTCGATCGATCGGCAGCCACCAATCAAGCAGCGCGCAGTACTCAGTGGGGTTTGCTGGCCACGGCCGCTTGGCACTGTCAGTGGCACCAATCAAGCGGCGCGCAGTACTCAGTGGGGTTTGCTGGCCACGGCCGCTTGGCACTGTCAGTGGCACCAATGTCTCCAAAAAGTCGTAGATTTGAATACAAAGTCTGAAGCCCGTCAGGCGGCGTCTTCCGAAGCGCCTTGTTAATGCGGTGTACAACTGAATTCAGGACATGCGATGCGGCAGAGAGCGGCGGACCTTGCGTGGACCGACACATTCACTCGCATCGTGTCCTTGTTCACCCCGCAGTCCGCGGCGCAGCCGAAAAAATCTTCCGGGCCGAAGCCGGCGTACTCGTAAGGCGCCTCGCACAGCTTGTCCCCGCAACGGGGGTCTTGCCACACCTCTGAAACCAGATCAGTCTGGCAGCGCCCGCAAGCCGCCCTCAGAGTGGGGGCATTTCGCCCTTGAGGTGATCCCTCCTAGGGTTCCACAGCATGGTGCTGCACCCACAACTCTGCTCCCCACTTTCTCTCGCCTGGGCTTGCCTGGGCTCGGCAAAATGCACTACTTGCGCTTCCATGATTGGCCCAGGGTGCGGGCCAGCTATCCTGGCGTGCTGTGATGTTGGTCAGCCCAACCGATCGATGGCTCTGATTCGAATTGCGGGCGCCCTTGTGACAGGGAGCAGGCCGCGGCCGAGAACTGGGGGACTAACGGTTGCATTGTGAGGGGAACATCGGTAACGTTTCGATCACGGAACCTTTCATGCCTCCTGCCCAATGGGTCGATTAGATGTGAAGCACTCTGAGCTTGCCCTGTTAAAGATCCCCTTGGTTCTGAGAGCTGCACTCGCAAGTCTTGGCTCAGCGAGGTGCTACACCATGCTCTCTAGGAAAGAGAGCCGCAGCCGCCAAGCCCGGTGTATCTTTTACTCACCAGCCAATCGTATAACTCGTCTGAGCTGGTAAAAAAATTCTCCTGGGGCGCCACCTGCATTTCATGCAACCGCCAGGCACAATTTAGACCTCGGACCCTCTTGAAACCCATGTGCGAAGACCCGGCCCAGATGGCCCCGAATGCACTCGAAACTGGATAGAGAGGTTTGCACTGTGTAAATACGCGTCCAGCCGTTTCGCAGGGTGTGAAAGACACCACCAATGAATTCGAATCAGTTGAAAACAATCAAGTATTCTGACAAACATAAACACGGCCATGTAGTCACTTGAGGATGAACTGAGCAAAGTGGCAAGAAGGCGAGGCAGCAGATGGACCCCTTGGCTGCGTGAGGGACCCCTCACCGTCTCAGTGAGCGTGAAGGTGACATCGTATGCAATATACGCCTTCCTCTGCTTCACACGAGACATCCTTAGAGAGCTCGATAGCCACACACTCGACTAAAGAGGGTGGCAGTGGGAAACAAGTGCATCAATTTGTCCAGAAAGCGTTATTGTTGTACTTGTAAAAAATCAAATGTCTATAGTGCCTAATCCTCGAAGGAAAATAATGCTTATTGGACGACCATGGCGCAAAGAATCAAGTATGTGAGTACACCAAAGTACATATGAGTACACGAGGCATAAGATACTGGTGGTGAACGGCCACGCAAGGCTGTTTGTCCTGTTACATCGGAGCCTTGGCTGATCGAAAACCTGCCAATCGCATCGGATTCTCGCCAACAGGCAGGACACGCCGAGAATCAATACAATTCGAACAAATGTGTCCACAGCGCAATTGATGCCAATGCATCCAAGTAAAGCACGTCACCTGTAGAAAAAGCAACGCGAAGTAGAACATGCAAAACGCCAAGTAACTGAACAAGTCTCTGTAATGGGCTGCCAAAAACGTGCCAGCCCCACAGCTCCATCTCAAGGCCCCTCCGTAACTGACGAAAGCAGGGCAAGTTGAATGGCCAAGTCAAGGGTTCGAAATGTGGCACGCACGGGTTGTGACACCGTCGAACGTCCCAGTACTTTGTTCGAGCCAAGTGACACCGTGCCGATCTTCAATTTCCGCGGACAAAGTGGCACATGTTCACATTCTAAGCTATTAGGGCCCAAGCCTTATTCCAGCTCGGATTTTGCAATAATGGATTGTGTACAGCGGTTCCACTGGGGACATGACCAAAAAGAATTGTGCATTGACAGTCGATATTGCAAGGCCTGAAATCGAGCGCTGCCTTCTGTCGTTGCTATCGTTACAATGCAGGGCCGAACCCCTTGTCACTGGGCAATGGTACAAATGTGAGGGTATAACAGAAGGGGATTCCCACACTTAAAATACAAAATGATACAGCTGAAAGACGTTCCAAGCGGTTTACGATTCTTAGCCCCACCTCATCCAAAAACAAAAGAGTAGGGGACCAGCTAAAATAAGACCGCGGCTTGCACTATGCAGCCGATCCGCTCGAATGCGAGGAAGGCTCCGATTCACTTCAAAAAGGTATTACCTTTAAGCCGACAGACGGCGGTAGGAAAGCCTCGCAATTTCATCATAACCGAAATTACAAATCAGTAAAGTGTGCAAGATCCACGCTCATGGCACCGAGGATATGTGAACACTGAAATCAGTGTATCACACCCTTGAAATATGCACTTTCGAGTGAGAAAATCAGCGAGGACCGCCATTTTGCTTCAAAGATGTCAGAACCGAGCTTATTCCTTTGGTTCCTAAGATCTAAAGAGTAATCGGCCACGTGTGGCCTTCAGGCATAAATTCAACAACTGGCCAACGCGCGCCGGGGCTTGATAATAATAGTAAAAACTCTGAATGTACTGCAGTGATGCGACGATGGATGCAACGAATCAGTGACTTCTCCATAGCCTTATTTACACGTAACAAAATCAGAGACTGCGCTATAGCGTCCGTTTCCGAGGACCCTGTTAATCGAGGCCAGCTACTAAACAGCGACGCACGGAAACCTTGATACAAACCATACCTTTCCTGTCGAGTATCTCAGCAACTCTACTTTTAATAAAGCCCAGCAGCTCCAATCGTTCAGTTATACCCTGGACTGACCTCAAATTCTGCGGTTTGACACACCCAAAGCACCTTTGTCGCCCCTCGCATTAAACAAAGGCAACCCAACTATTCTTCAGGTGACGTCAGCTATATGCAAATTGTAGCAATTTCGCAAAGTAGCTGTCCAATGTGGCGCTTTCAACAAGATACCAAAGTCTTGGAATCGGACAAAGATGGAAGTTCTCACCGATAGCTCCTCCTCACTGAGAAGTCCGTTGTGGTCCTTGTCAAACTCTGCGAGCGTCTTGTATCTTAGGTCTTCAGAACCGTAAGCGATCTTCGCTTTCAGAAGTTCGTTTACGGAAGGTGCTTCTACACTGTCATTACTGACGACAAAACCTTCGCCAGGCGCCGTATCAGCGGCCTTGACGCCTGGCACACCCTCAGGAAGGTCTGGAGAACCAGACTCCATCCTGTAGTCTTCCATTCTTGAGACCTTCTCCCTTCGCACAGATGGTAAGGGAGGGCCGTTCATAAATCACGAAACATTCCTCGTCTTGAGTCTCAAAGTAAGTTGTGTTCCACGACTATTCTACGCGAAATGATGTCCTCTAGAGTCTTGAAGCGTTTATACGAACACAGATGAACAGACGAGAGCGAGAGGTCTGAGGTGGAAGAGTCGTCCAGACTCCAGTCGAGTGTATAAATGCTCTATCGTTTTTTAAAAATCGTATGCATGTCATGTCAATGAAGAATGTCATTGTCATACGATTAACTATGGATACAGTTGAACAGTCACAGTTGTCTATGGCGTATGGGGAAAAAAATATGGTCCTGTTTTGTGTCTAGTGTTTTCGCTTTGTCATCACACCTTTGACCTTAAACTAAGACCTAACAGTATGATACTACATGTAGTGACACTGGCATCTACCGGGCAATACGTACAAAAAGAAAAAGAAAAAGAAAAAGAAAAAGAGACACCCTTTTTCGGGGTGAGGGGCTGTGTGAGTCCCCATGACTCTTCTCCCAATACGTACATGTACCTACTGGCACATACCGGCACATACAGGCCCCTACTGGGACCTACTGGCACGTATCGGCAATACAGGCATATACTCAATACTGGCATAATTATACAAAAAAACAGGCATACACTGGCATCGGGATATACTGGCATGTACTG
>LGRX02008322.1:0-25088 GCA_001247695.2 Cymbomonas tetramitiformis | reverse complement strand
ACAGTGGAACGCAGCAGCCTCCCACAGGAGCTCGGGTGGCGGAGGCACGGCGCTAGGGGGCTCCTCTGGAAAAGACGTGGCACCGGCAAACAGCCCCAAGCTGGACAACTTCGACGAGCACCTCCTGCGACTCTCTGCAGAATACTCCACCGCACGCACACGCCAGCTCCAAGTGCTCTCCTCGCTTCTTACCCGCCCTTGTTCCCTTTGTGTTCACCCCCTAGCTGCCCCTTGCTACTCCCTCCAAGTGCTGCACCCTGCCAGATCCCTCGTGCGCACTGCTTGCTGTCCCCTCGTTGTCCCATTCAAGCACTCCCCTTGTCAGATAGACATCTGGAGCCCTACTGTGGGAATCATCTTCGTCTTTTTGGAATTCAGTGGTGCAGTCTGTTACTGGCAGTATTCTATACAGACCAATTTATGGGATAGCGCAATGGGGTCGGTTGATTGGATTTATCTTCTGGAATTTCTCTGCTCAAGTTGTCTTCGGAAGCTTTCGTTGAACACATCTTTGCTGAGCCATGAAGCTCGCCATGTTGTGCAGGAGGAGGAGGCATACAGGGAAAAGCTGGCCCAGGAGGTGTCGCAGCCCACGCGGACGCCCTTGGGGTCCCACACGGGTGCACGGGGCGCCATCCGAAGTAGACCGGCTGCTTAGGCAGAGAGCACGTTGCACACGTGGCATAAGCAACTTTCGGGCATCCACAGCTGCACACGTGGGATCCACTTGAAATGGAGATTCTGGAGAGAAGTTCTTGGTCTAAACCGGCCATCAGTGAACTGCTTGGCCCTTGCTAGCACACATTGATTCTGACCTGGCCGTCGGTGAACTGCTTGGCTCTTGCCTCCACGATTTGGTTCTGACCTGGCCGTCAGTGAACTCTTGGCTCTTGCCGCCACGCATTGGTTCTGACCTGGCCGTCAGTGAACTGCTTGGCTCTTGCCGCCACGCATTGGTTCTGACCTGGCCGTCAGTGAACTGAACCGCTTGCCTTCAATGACGGCTCAGGAGCTCAAGCCCGGTGGCACCTCCAGGTCATCCGCCTCTCGGAGCAGGAAGAGAATGTTCGTGGAGAGTGGCGCCGGCTCGAAGAGCTGCAGTTACAGATGGCGCTGGAGCAGTCACAACAGCGCAGCAATGGCGCGGCGGCCGGAGGGTCACCCAGGCATCAGGAGCCTCTCGCGGTGAGGCCATGGGCTGCCGCACACCCACCCCGCAACCCGGCACTCCGCTGTCTCCTTTACGAGGCTCTCTGAGAAGGAGCAATGCCATCGGGTCTCAGCGGAGGATGCATGGTATCACGCGCTTAGTCGGCGGCAGACACGCTTCGCAAGTGAGGCATCCGCGGATAGAGATATTGATCACGTATGGACGGAGGGATGTGGCTCGGCCGCTGCGTACTAGGCACTGTCTAGCAGCAAACAGCATCAGCCGCCGCTTCAAGACGAGCTGGAGGAGCAGATGGCCCGGTGCCGTGCGATGCAACACGAGCTGGAGGCGTCCCGTATCCAGGCGGAGCAGATGCGCAGAGCCGCGCCGCCCGCCGAGGAAGAGCCGCGCTCCCAGCAACAGGAAGAGCGCCGCTTGCAGGTCAGAAGCTGCCGCCTGTGCCGCCTGTCAGCCGCATTCTAAGCTATTCTATGCCTTGAAGCATTCACGATCAAGGCAGGGATCCAGGGAGGTACCTTGGCACATAGAGACATGGGCATCCAGTTTGGGCACCAGTCAGAGGCACCTTTGGTAGGGCGGCCTACACTTGACGCATCCACTGGGATGATGGTGGGTTGGCTTAATCGGGAACATAACTGCCTCTGATTGGCTGTTGGGTTGTCACTTTTGAGCCCCATCCCTATCCATCTGCACCTGGCGAGACAGCATGTCCAACCCCCGCCCCCTTGTGACGCGTTCTCGCCTACGCCTCCCCTCGGGAACTGCTCGGGTCGACCGCCGCGGCCATGCCTCACATTGTGTTCGCCGGGGAGGGAAGAGAAGCAGGAACAAGCCGTCCTCGAGGCGAAGCTGCTGCAGCAGAAGACGGAGGCAGAGGCGGAGGCAGAACAGGCGTTGCGGCATATGCAGCAACTCCAGGCAGAGGTGGTGAGGCAAAGCGCTGGAAGGGCAGAGACGGAGCGGCAACTGAGTGCCCTGCAAGCAGCTCGGGTGAGGCGCCGTTCCTTCTCACCACCGATCGCCGCAATGTGACGTACTCACAGTTGGGCGGGCATTCGGCCAGCGGCAGACACTGCTGCACCGTTAGTGCAGTCTCAAAGAGATGTCAAATTCTCCTAGCAACTCATAAATGGAGCTGCACTCTGTGATGAAGTCGGAGAATCTCTTCTCAAAGCGAGCCCGGTCCATCCTGTTCGATTTGAAGTTCGCCTTCATATTATGTCTCTTAGCTCTCTTAGGGGCTCCCCTTCGGACCTTAGCGAGCTCATCACACAACGCTAGCATGTGTTCACGTGAGCCCCCATTGACATCCGTTATCATCTAGAGAGAACGTCCGCTCCAAATGCTCTAGATGCTAACAGATGTCAACGGGGGCTCACGTGAACACATGCTAGCGTTGTGTGATGAGCTCGCTAAGGTCCGAAGGGGAGCCCCTAAGAGAGCTAAGAGACATAATATGAAGGCGAACTTCAAATCGAACAGGATGGACCGGGCTCGCTTTGAGAAGAGATTCTCCGACTTCATCACAGAGTGCAGCTCCATTCGTGAGTTGCTAGGAGAATTTGACATCTCTTTGAGAATGCGCATGTATGAGCCATGCACAGTTAGTGCAGTCTTATAGAATTGCTCGACTTCTGGTTGACCTGGCAGGTGCAAGTGGATCGCGGCAGCCAGACCGCGTTGAGAGACACATGACCGGCACACGTGAAATCGAGAGCTCGTCTGTGGGAGAGTGGCACGCGGGCGTGGGCTTGAGCAGGAAGCCGAGCTGGAGGCGGAGGCCTTCAAACGGAGAGCGGAGTCAGAGTCATGGGAGGCCAGGGGCGAGAAGCAGGACTCGGAAATCAGGCGCCTTGGTCGAGAGGGCGAAGAGCGGCAGATGCAGATGCAGGTGCAAGAGCAAGAACGGGAGCATCTGGAGGAAGAGGTGCAGCGGTTGCGAGCTCGTATAACGAGGCTCGAGGATGGAAGAGAAGAGAAGGACGTTGCAGTCACACAGGTGCGCCGCCTCCTCCCCTGGCCCTCTGCTCGCCGAGAACCGGACACTTGATCCAATCATATTCTTCATTTGTTAGCCCCACGTTTTCAAATGCAGCGTTTCGAAGTCAAATACTATACTCTGCCCGCTTCCATGTTGTGCAGCTGTCTTCTGAGTGAGATCAGCTTCGACAGTGAAGCTTTGGACTTGGGACAAAAGATTCCACACGAGTAGTGGCGTGTGACGCCACACACAGCGGACAGATGAGTAGTGGCGTGTGCCGCCACACACAGCGGACAGGTCTGGCAGCAAGCATGCTCCATCAGGTGATGGGGTCGCTACTGGGCAGGAGCCACGGCAGGTTGCGGCCCTCAAAACACGGGTGGCGGAGAGGGAAGCGACCATCCGAGCTCTGAAGGTGCGTGTTGTTTTTCCGTAGGAGACTCGAGTTGTGAATTACGGTACTTTGTGTCCCTCTGTTTTCTCTTTCCCGTTCTTTTCTGCACACGCGCAATGACCAGTGAGGAGAACCACGCCTCCGGCGGGAGGAGTTGTAGTAGCTGGTGGTATCGGCACTTGGCGCAGGAGCGGAAACAGGAAGCAGTCCGGAAGTTGCACGTGACAGCCAAGAAGGAGCGCCTGGAGGCAGTGGCCGGGTTGCAGCAAACCAATGTGCAGCTGGAAGGACGCCTGCAGCAGGCGACCAATCAGGTGCAGTACCCTCGTATGCTCTCTCCCTTTCCCTCTCCCATGCGTGGAGTGGCGTTGTGCTTTGCATCATTGCCAAGATGCTTGCACCGGGTGCAATACGGTGGAAGGTCTTGGGTGCTTTGAGCTATGCCAGCAAGTGTTGCCCCCGCCTGTGGTATCCACTTTTTCAGTCTATTCATCGGGCATCTCTGCCAGTGGTCCAACGACTGGATCTGAAACACAGCTTGATCTGCGGTTCAGATGCAATCCAGTCGATGGAGCGGAACAGTCTGTATGAGAGTGGAGCAGCCATTATGCATGCCCTTTCCTCGGGCACGCTGAAAGTAACTGCATGTATTCTCTTATTCAGATGGGGATAACGGATGAGGACCGTGGGATTGGGGACACAACTGGATCCGTCAAAGTGCAGATTCAACGGTTGCAATCGCAGCTTGATGAGACGTTGCAGCCGAAGTACAGCTCGACTGAAGCCCGCTCTCAGACGCCGACCTTGAACGCGCCATGTGCCCTGTCGAGGTGATATGGCCGCCCCCTCGTCGACTGACACGCGCCCTGAGGAGTCGAAAGCGAAATGGCTGCCTTGCGGGCTGTCTACCCAGCCATGCTAGATCACTTTCTAGGGGATCATGCATTTGTGCCCCGAGCCCCTGATCCTCTGAGCTGCTTGATGATGCTTATCATCCATCTCGATGGATGGTGTCAATTGATGATGATGGCACTCAGGCTGTACGGTGCGTGGGGGATTTGTGTGTTCGGCGGTGATTGAGTGCAGTATAAGTGCAGAGCATCACCCGGAGCCATGCACAGCGGACAAGGAGACGACGGAACACCAACAACCCGTGCGTGCTTATGTTTCTTTGATAACCAGCATCCAAAAGCCCCAAAACCCTTAAACCTGACTGGTGCTCCCATGGACACTTCTTGTGCGGCCTGTGCAAGGCACACAGATCACCTTATGATCACACCGAAGGAGACCCCGCGCCCCTCCTTGCAGTAAGGGCAGACTCGTCTGCCGTACTTCCCCAAGCACCCGCTAGAAAAGTGCCATGGGGAGGACAATCTGTGTTTATCAACCCATGGAATATACCTGAGCCAGAGGACTTTCCGCCATCCCTGATTGCGTCCATGACATCCCTGGTGGTGGGGGCATGTCCCTCAGGAGGACTTCGGTGTGCCCGAAGCATTTGGATCATCCGCCCACGAGATTAGGGCTGTGAGGCCCTCGCCTGCTGATCGGCGTTCAACAAAATATGTTGAGCTGAATCAACAAGAGATGGCATATGACTCTTCTGTGCCAGGTGGATTTTGATCATCGGTTTCAGCTTGGGTTTATTACATCATGACGGTCCCATACTCTCGTAGCTCCATCGCGCTTGATGATGTATATAGTATGTGTGTGAAATCAATTTTGGCAGCATGTTAATGTTAGTGGTTGCATGCCCGATAGTACGTGATGATGAACGAGTAGAAAACTGGGCCTTCGTGCTCTATATATGGCTCGTATATATCCCGTACACCATTTCGGTGTGAGATTGTGGGGAGAACATCTTGTACTCATAATGCATCCCTGCACTATCCACTATGTGGTCACCTTATCCATTCATGCATGGATAATGACATTGGATCACCTTCCGATGCGCCATGCTATAATTGTCGATACCGAGCCATTGCCTGTGATGAAGTGAATCTCACCTGCTGCAGCACGCTCAGCAGGAGGAATGCTTGTCTGCACGGTCTCCATACGACGATGATTTGCGTTATCGCCATATTGCATGGCCGCCACACACCTATATATCATAATGGTATCCATTCGACCGATCGGGATCTCAGGTCTTAGTATATATTCTCTCTCAGATGTATTCATTTATCAAGTTCCCCACAAGGTATTGTATCGGTTGGGTCGAGCTTTGGATATATCGCCAATATTGGTATCTCGATCGATACGACGTTTTACCATATCGGTATAATCAATATCGATCGTTGGAGTTCGAAACCGTTCGATTCGGGGTCATGAAAAATCATAATATATTCATTTCACATGGTGAAAAATCGGTGTCTATCGATGTCCTTTCATTGTTTGAGATATGCTGGGAGTGATACCCTTACCGATTCCGGTGTCACTCGCCTATCGATAGCGTAAGCCTTATGGCCGTCACCGGTCCGAACCCTAAACCCGAAACCCATATAACGGACTGGTTATCTTTCTTATCCACACTCGTGATAGTTTATCCGAGTTGTGACTACCTCAATATTGTCGACCGTTGTATTCTGACAAGACATCGCGATTGTCAGAATCGCGTATAGCTATACGATATGCCGAAATCTGGGTAGTAGGCAGCCTTGACAGCCAGGCCCCTAACCCTAGGTTTAGAAATCCGTCCAGAGGTAGTGACCGCAGAGTAGAAGTACGAGTACAGTAGTTCGAGCCGAGCGGGATCATATCTCTTTCGTTAATTCACTCTCAAGTTATCCGTTCGAAACCGCAACACTCTGCTATTTGATATTCACTTCCGAGGGATACCGGACGTATCGTGCTAGGCGTGGTGGTGGACCCATCCACGTTTTAATCCACTACTGAGTTTGACCATGCTTGGCTAAACAACGCCATTTGAATGAGTGATGCGCTTATTAAGGGTGCGTTCGGTCTACACACGGGAATTATGTTGGTCAGCGACCCGTGATGTGCCGCGTTTTGCGGGTGGTGCCGCGATGCGTTTCTTTGTTTGATGAGGCCCCTCCTCGGAACCGATTGTCTGGACGCATGACCCCGACACCGAGCATAACCGTTCTACTAGTTGTCGTCGACATCGAGAATTCCGCCTTCAGCACACCGTTCCGCGTATGGCTTCCTCTGGTTGCTGCGATTGAGAATTATTCCTAATCTTACGACCGAACCGCACCCCGCCTAGCACCACCTCACTCTTTGGACATCTTAAGAATAGATACAAGGCACAAAACAACGCGACGTAAGCTTTTGAAGCAAGGGTCGGAACCGGTTTCATTTGTGTAATCGATTATCAACCAGCATAATTGTTACTACATTTGTTGAAATCGATTTGATTATCTAATTGTTCCGCCCTTAACACTGGCGATCGACGTTTGCAAGTTTCAAAGTAGTTATCTTGACACATCATAAATGTACGGCTCAAATCCAAATCGATTTGATACCAATAATCGATGAATCGGACAATTACATTGCAAAATCGAACATCGATTCCGACCCTTGTTTTGAAGGAGTCCGACTTGGACGCCACCATCAGGCTTCTAGACGCGGTGCGTCCGTCTATCGGGTCCGCGTTTCCCGCCTCCTCGACCGCCCGAAGCATGTTCCTGTCTGGCGAGTCCATCTCCATCTCAGCAGTCTACACACGGTGTTGTTCCTTTGGTCGCGTGCTTTCTGGTGGGGTCCCGGCGCTGGCTCCCACGCCGGAGGTAGAGCTCTTATAGGATAAGCTGCTCGAGGTACTCCTCCTCCAGCAACTCGTCACCCCTTCCATGTTGTTCTTGGCCGTGGTCCTGGGACACACTTTGGGTGGATAATTTATCTTCAATTATATTTCTATGACGTGCAATCCCCCAGCTGCCGGTGAGGGGTCCGCATGCACTGGGCGGCGTAGTGAGTGGTGGGAGGCGGTGGTGTGCATCTTACACGTCGACTGGACATGGATGAAGGGATTTTACACGGCAACGATGGCTGGGGGCTTGGAGGAATGACAAAAACATTATCACACATCGCGGTGGCAAATGGCGGGGTCTACAGGGGGCAGCAGGGCCTTGCGGGGGTGGCCTGGTGGGGCAAGTGGGAGTGAAATGGTCATGGCTTGAGGTACGACATGCCCCTACCCACAGTATGTGGAGGTGGGTGCATGCAGGGGTGGGCACTGGGGGATGCACAGATGGGTTGCTGACCCAGTGCCTTTAAGACTGCACGCGTGAGTCGCGACTGGGGGTGGGGAGGTCAACGAGGGAAATTCTGGAAATGTGGCACGTCATAGAGATATGGTGCAATCCAGGAAGGTGTGCAAATGAGGGTTGCCTGAACTCCAGAAGACGTCCAGAAGACATCTTCCGGAATCCGGAAGATGTACAGAAGACGTCCAGAAGATGTCTTCTGGATGTCTTCGGCAACTCTACCAAAAGTCGTTGTACGTATGCGTTCAGGTTACACGCATGCAGTTCGCTGACAGGATGATACAAATGGAACAAAGAAGGTTGCAGCACTCAGGTTTATTTACAAAGCTATTTATTTACATATTTACTGTTTCAATCATCAGCATCGTCTTCACTAGCACTAGGAAGGATTCCGTCCCCCGCTTCGGAGGTTGTGGTTTCGTATGCCCGATGCAAATTCTCCTTGAAGATGGGGCGGAGGTGGCTGGTGGGAACCGAAGGGGTAAGTCTTCTCCTCCATCGCAGCCAGAAGTTGGGACCCGAGGCCACCCGGCCCGGCGATCTTGTCGTTCGCCTTGAGGGCCTTGCCGTACAACTTCTCCATCCCGACAAAGGCCATTTGCATGCCACTTTGCCAGGCGAAGAAGAGCAACGGGGCGTTATCAAAGGCTACGTCTTCCTTGTCCACCGCAAGGGAGAGCACCTGGGTGCAGTCACACAAAAAGTTTACGATCAGCTGCAAATGTCACTTACGTGATTAAAGAAACTAAATACATATCCAGAAGACGTGCGGAAGATACCCAGAAGACATATGTGATATCTTCTGGATATCGTTTATTCAAGGGTTGTGCTTGCAGAACCATACCTTGATGCCACAATATTCGCCATTCAAGTGAAGGGCGGTGGCCGACTTCCGTTTCGCTGTAGCCGACTTCAGGCCATGGGCGGCCTGATGCGGTGAACCGGCTGTGTGCGTTATCACCCCCGTGAGAAGGGGCATGTCCGCGGTCCATGTCGCGGACTTCCCCTTCTCATGGTAGTATCCCGTAGGGAGATACTACGGATCGTTTACCAGATCCTCGACCACGCAGTACAACACCACGTGGTTACCCACCTCAAACCCCTCTTCAGCCTGCCCGTCCCCGTCCTCGTCCTCGTCCTCCGCCACCGCCTTCCCCTTCGCCTTCGGGTGCGTCCTCCGATGCCGCCTTCCCCTTCGCCTTCGGGTCGTCCACCGATGCCGCCTTCCCCTTCGCCTTCTTGTCCTCCGCCACCGCCTCCTGGTGCGCGTGTACGAGGCCTAGCTATATGCACAATATCACAAGATGATTGCGAAAATATATGCTACTTACATAAAGTGTGTTCACAATGCGTATGCTATGCGAAGGTTAGCACATCACATAGTTACGCATGGAACACTCGAACATGTTTAATACAATCATATTAATACAACAGTGTAACTAGCTAGGCACGATGGAATAAAATTGGGACTACTCATCGCTATCCTACCAATACGCAAAATAACGTTCTATTCGTGCGATTTCTAGTTCCAACACTACGATTGTAAACAATCTATCAACCTAGCACGCTCGAAGGGAAGCTTGAAGCTCATGAAGTACTCGAGGCGGTCGAATTTCTCCATTTAGGGTTTCGCCAAAACAGCCGATCTGAAACGTAAAGCAAAGAATCAACACTTAGTAAAAAGCGGAAAACGCATAAAAGATTCCCTTATGCAAAACATAACTAGCAACCTAGAAACCTCAAAGAAGCGCGAATGTGAACGCGAGACGATGGCGGAAATTTTGATTTCACCACTCGAACATTTTCAGCGATCTGAAAAACAAAACCAACCAAGTAACGTTTAGTAAAGATGCAAGATAATAAAGTCGCAAACGAAAGTAACGAAGGAAACTGAAAAGGAGAGGTGGCGTGATTTGGATTTGAACCAACTATTTCGAGTGCAAAGGACTCGCGGGAATTTTCCCGTTCACTCCAAGTCAAACTTCCACGCATGCCAAGGATGAGCGCGCTAAGCACACACAAAATAATACATACACATATGAAACACATGCACTATAAACCTGTGACATACTGTATTGCAGCGAGCAAGAATGAGAAATATCACAACATGCAACCCGCTGGCGAGGCCACCAGAACGGGTCGGAGCTTCTGAATAGCTCGACCGACAAAAACAAAGTTACTATCTGTAGCATAAATCAGCCATCATGTTTATTTGCCTCCTCCCGCGCACACGACTTGGATGCGATAACCCTTCTCCCATAAGTCGGGTAGTGCACTCGGAGGACGTACATATAAGCACCCGCAAAGCGGTTCCCGCCAGGGAACCGGCAGGGGTTCGGCTTTGGGGCTTAGTTTGGGGCGACGGGCGATGGGGGGTGGGACACCCCTTACATTGGGGGGCCATAAATCTCCGGAATAAATTTTGCCGCCCACTGTCCTTTACACATATCCATAGGGGTAGGCTCTATAGGCGCATGGTAGCTCGTGGCTTGAGCCTGCACTTAGGCAGAGGTGCGAAGTGGTTGGCCTTGTGATTTGTCACCCATGAATTTTTATCGACCCCCCTCCCACCATGACATCACGTTGATATACACAAACTCTGGGAAAGTTGTATACGTACGTGTGCGTGTGCGTCACGCACACATAGACATATGCATGCTGGACGCATGGTACTCTTACCAAAAATCGAGCTATCCAATTTTGGAAAAGTGGGTCTACGGGGAAAAGGCGAGTGGTGGAAGATGATCCCCTAGTAGGGCCCAAAAATCGGGTCCAAACTCATTTCCCCCCAAAAAATGGCAGGAAAATACATGCGCGTGCCACGTGTGCGTGTGCGGCGTGGATAGATGGCCGTGCGTGTGACATTTGTTCACACTAATTTGTGGGCAATAATTATTGTTGTGCTCAGGATGGGATCCACCAAGGTAAAAGTAATAACAACAAAAATTTCGGCTGAATTAAGCTAACCCGTGTGTAACGTTTTACCCCCTGTATGTCACTCGCGCTTGTGACCATACGCGTAACCCTTTACGCACTCTTGTCGCACATATGTATACGCGCGGGCACGGTATGCATTACATATCCACGAGATGTTCAAATGTAATATTGATCGTGCAAGCATGAAAATGTTCCGAAGTTCAAACAAAAACCACCACAATAAACTAGGTGCCATGGCTGGCCTAGTTTTGCATATTTTCAACTGCGATCTAATAATCTGTGTTGTAGCCATTGGCTTGGATGCACGCACGCATTCTCTTATGCATACTGCCGCACCAGTGATGCCGTAGCTTAATATCTATACTGTTCCAAATGTCATGCATCCGTTGTTGGAACTCGTCGAGATTTGCATAGTCGTGTAGGTGCAAATGGTACTCCAACCACGACCACACATTCTCGATGGGCATGAGATCTTGGCCCTGTGCTGGCCAATCCAACAATCGAATGCCCATTTCCACCAACGTATGGCGTGCGCGCTTGTGGCTCGAGCACTTATCCATGACGCAACACCAATCATCCTCGCGTGTTCTTGAAAACGGACTTGATTTCCGCCAGCAGCTCGTCTCGGAAAAGTTCAATCACTTCTTGAGCACACACACCCCATATATGGCACTTTTTTACCGCCCCGTATCTTCTTCGTATACTTAGATCGGGCACCCGTGGTGCCCGTCACTGCATGCGATGGTGTGCAACCCTCCCACGAAATGCCGCCATAAACATGGACTTGCTGATGACCTTGCGTTACAGGCTGCGCTATTGGATCGTCCTTGAACATCCAAAACCTGAAGCGGGTACCCTTAACCGCCGGCCTCATCACGGCGATCTTGCTGTCGATAAACATGCCATGCTTCCATCCCATTTCTCGGTGGCGTCGACAGAAGTCTAAGCGCGCTTCGGCATTCGGTGCGGCTGTTGCGTGTTGCACCGATGCTCGACGATACAAGAGTGATGGCGCTTCGTGCAGCCAACGTGTGATGGTACTAACTGCGACCGGCTTTGTAATGCCATCCTTTTTCGCGCCAGGAACACGCTTGCTCAAACGTCTCGCGCTTTGGCCGGCTACTAGGCCTCGTCTCCCTTTACGTACCACCACTTGTTTTTTCAAAGCCTGCTTATCCTCGTCTTTCGCTAGAGGTGGTCGACCGGGACGCTTAGCATCGATCACATCTTCGGTTGTTTTGTAAAGTTGGATAGCATGTTGCACGACATCCTTGGAGTGCCCAGTCTCCTTCACAAGTCGTGTAACCCAATCGCCTTGTCGCCCTCCGTTTTAACGTCATTCAACTATCACTTGCCCCATCGTTTACCTATCGTGCTTTTAATGGGCGTCTTCTTTAGTGTCGCCATGGCGTGGAACCAATATATTGGCGAGCAAGTCGTACTTAAAATGAATTATGTGTTGGGTGGCCACATCCCGGCGGTTTTCAATAAAGCGTTTATTGCGAGTAGGGTGCGCCACCGGGCGTTGCATGATGTGACCCACATGTGTATTCCATCAGTGTAGTGTGACATTTGGTCCCATGCATCGGGGGTGGGGCGCAACATGGTATATTTTTAGGTTTTTGCACGATCGGCTTCAGCTTATACATTAAAAGAAGCACGCACCGGTGGCATTTCGTGGCGCTCCTGTGCCGCTATTATGGACTATAAATAGTATACTTCGACCCTAATTAATGATTGAGAATCGCCCTCCGCAAAGTCGAGGGGGTATAACTCCACTATATGTAGCATAAATCAGCCATCATATGTTTATTTGCCTCCTCCCGCGCACATGACTTGGATGCGATAACCCTTCTCCCATAAGTCGGGTAGTGCACTCGGAGGACGTACATATAAGCACCCGCAAAGCGGTTCCCGCGTAGGGGTTCGGCTTTGGGGCTTTGGGGCGACGGGCGATGGGGGGTGGGACACCCCTTACACTGGGGGGCCATGTATTTCCGGATTAGATTTTGCCGCCCACTGCCCTTGACACATATCCATAGGGGCAGGCTCTATAGGCGCATGGTAGCTCGTGGCTTGGTGCAGAGGTGCGAAGTGGTTGGCCTTGTGATTTGTCACCCATGAATTTTTATCGATCCCCCTCCCACCATAACATCACGTTGATATAATACCCAAACTCTGGGAAAGGTGTATACGTACGTGTGCGTGTGCGTCACGCACACATAGACATATGCATACTGGACGCATGGTATGGTACTCTAACCAAAAATCGAGCTATCCAATTTTGGAAAAGTGGGTCTACGGGGAAAAGGCGAGTGGTGGAAGATGATTCCCTAGTAGGGCCCAAAAATCGGGTCCAAACTCATTTCCCCCCAAAAAATGGCAGAAAAATACATGCGCGTGCCACGTGTGCGTGTGCGGCGTGGATAGATGGCCGTGCGTGTGACATTTGTTCACACTAATTTGTGGGCAATAGATATCAGGGTTCGGCGATCGCGGAATTTTGCGATACGATCACCTTGTTCGCGATCAGATCGTATAAGTCAAACATACGATCAGCTTGACCAAAAAACTGAAATTTATACGATCGTGATCGCGATCAGATCGCGATCAGATCGCGATCAAGCACTGAAAATCGGGATTTTTCGCGCGCCGAGCCGCGGAGACGAGTTGCTGAAACGTTGAGACTCACTCATGCCGTGGAATGAGAAATTGAGGTCAACAGGTCATATGCAATCATTGCGGTGATATGAAATAAACAAATAATGGCGTGAAATCGGAAATTGCGGTCATATGCAATCCCCTTGCGGTGATATGAAATAAACAAATAATAGTGCCGTGGAATGAAAAATTGCGGTCATCGATATGCAATCCTTGCGGTGATATGAAATAAACAAATAATAATGCCGTGGGATGAGAAATTGCGGTCATATGCAATCCTTGCGGTGATATGAAATAAAGTAACACTTAACAAATCATGCCGTGGAATGAAAATTTGCGGTCATATATATGCAACGTCCTTGCGGTGTTATGAAGTAAACAAATGCCGTGGAATATATGCATATATGCAATGAGGAGGCATTATTCACAACATTTTGATAAATGCAAAGATGGCAAAGAGGGATAAGACATTATTTCCGATATTTCATGAAATATTGCTACTTGTACAAATATTACTTCCGAGTGCCATATATGAAATATGTTAAGCACACTCATCATCATCATGAGCTACCGACGTCGCAAACTGCTGTCTACTAAGATGGTTGAAGTTGGTAGGAGTGTTGTTCTTAATGGACTCAGGATCAATGGGCGCGTGAGGGTCAATTTCGGGCTTGTCAGAATCAAGCTCAACGGTTTGCTCAACAAGCTCAACAGACTCGACCTCACTGGCTATCACGACGAGCGCCTTGCTGTTTTCAGACTCAACTTCAGGTTCCAGTACGTCACACACCGTCTCGCCATCTCACTTTCAGGGTTTAACAGTGACCGAAATTCTGCCTCGGTCTCCATGTCCATCATACAATTCAAAAACGGATATATGAAAGAAGCAGCGACGGTCTCCACGCAGCCAAGGGATCGGTTCTGATGTCCACGATGAAGCAATGAGACTAAGAAAAGCGCCGGAACACCGACAGAGTAAACCCGATTTTTGATCGCGATCATGATCGCGATCAGATCGTATAATCACAAAAAATAGGGGTGATCGCGAACAGACCATATTTTATACGATCGGGCCTGTTCGCGAACTGATCGCGATCATGATCGCGATCATGATCGCGATCAATTTTGCGATCGCCGAACCCTGATATATTCAATATTGTTGACTGTTTAGCCCTTGACCAATCGAAACGATAATATTTATGCCACATCATGAAAGATGCTTCACACCGATATTTCGGTGTCTCTGCCACGTCATCCAACCTCATATATTGCTCTTTATACACGTTTGACGTTACAGCGCAGTGTTCACTCTTTATTCATTACTAGGCTAATCGATCTAAAGATCTCCACTAGGCCTGCGACAGAATATTTGACGTCATTTTGCGATCGGTCACGGGTAGACCGATTTACCCCCCCACTATAAAGTGGGGGGGCCTGTCTCCTGCTGTCCTCCTTCGGAGAGCCGTGTCACACGTAGCATGCGTCTCGGTAGCTCGGAACACAGATGCATAAAACCCCTAAAGTATTTTATGTTATCATCTTAGTATTCCGAAAGCGAGTGTTCACTGACTGCACGTTCTGTGATATATATCTAACTATATATATATATCCCCCACCAGCCAGAGAATCTCACTTCTTATCAGGTTATGGGTTGACCACTTCAGTGGTGGCATTGTTTCTTTTGGGATTCTAATTTCCGTCTCGTCGAACGTACCGACTACCGCAAGTCTCGTCGAACTTCACCGACTACCGCTACTGCATCACCGATTTTACCCTTACCGATTACCGACACCGAGAGTCTCGTCGAACTACACCGACTACCGCCCCGACATGATTACCGAAATGTCGCTTTACCACTCCGGCATCAACGACCGAAATGCCGCTTTACCGCAACCTTTTTGACTTTCTGGCCAGCAGCGCTTCTCCTGCAGCAAAGCTGGATTACCGTACGACTATTTTGACCTCACCGGCGTTTTCCTCGCAAAAATCTACCCCAATTTGACCCTTTCATCGTTTGATTTGCTTAATTTTACGAGAAGTTAGCTTTTCGCTTGGGAACCCTAGCTTTGGGTTCGCGGATTCTGCAGTCAGCGGTCAGTGGTCAGCGACCATGTCTACTGGACCTCAGCGTGCACGTATGGCCGCTGTTCGTTCAGCGTTGATTACTCTTCGAGTACATCGGCAACATCCTACCATTGGCTATGGTCTGGTGGTGTCTGGTGGTGTTTGCGCACCAGACACCAAGCTCGAGTCCATCGCGCTCACCATCGACAACGAGTGCTTTGGCTATTTCGACCTCATCCCTCCCCTTCCCTCGCCTTCACCTTGTGCGCCCCTTGGTCACCATCTGGTGGTGTCTGGTGGTGTTGTCACGCCCACTTCACCCTTCACCATCATCCCTTTCAAGCCTTTTCCCATGAGCTCGACCACATCCCTTCACCGCATTTTCCACCTTCCGCCTCCTCACCCTTTCTTCGTCGGTGCATTCGCTCTGGTGGTGCCAGGCCGCTTTTGGCCTTGGCACCGCACGGGCATTGGCTGAGCATCGTCTTCCTTACGCTCGACGTCCTCTGTCATCGAGAACGTCGCCGCCGCCTGCTCCAGAGCCCAAACCCTGATTCACTAGACAATTCTGTGTAGCCCTGCTCTGTTTCAATCTAAGCAACATGAACTAGCGCCGGCGGATGCCCCTCTAGCTGAGCTGAAAAAGGCTCCTTAGATTTCTTGTTGTGGGATGGCCGGCAGGCCTATTGACGCTGCTCCCTGTTTCCACCTCTCTCCTTCTGGAGGAGGTGGTGTCACGGGTAGACCGATTTACCCCCCCACTATAAAGTGGGGGGGCCTGTCTCCTGCTGTCCTCCTTCGGAGAGCCGTGTCACACGTAGCATGCGTCTCGGTAGCTCGGAACACAGATGCATAAAACCCCTAAAGTATTTTATGTTATCATCTTAGTATTCCGAAAGCGAGTGTTCACTGACTGCACGTTCTGTGATAGATATATATCTGACTATATATATATATATATCCCCCACCAACCAGAGAATCTCACTTCTTATCAATCGGACGGCACTGGCACGATACGATTAGTGACCGAGTTTTCTAGTCGGCTGCGGCTACATAGCCCAGCTTGCATGACACATATGACACATATGTGTATGGAACCCGGCCGGTGCACTGCGTGTGGAATTACAAAACTTAAGGGTAGGGCGTGCCGCCTATTTTTGTATTTTAACAGTTTTTACCCTGTTTAATGTAATAAATCGTAGTAAATCATAGCTTCGAGATATGGGGGTGCCATGAGTGGAAAAGTTGGAGCTTAGGGGGACCTTTAACACATTAAAAAATTTGGGTAAGCGAAATCAGCCAGATTAGGGTGTAAATTGACACAAATAATGGGGCTTTTTGCTGAAATCTGTATAGGGAGCCCTGACTGGGAGTCCCTATGACAGACCCCTAGGCCAACAATGGACTGTTGACTGATCTGTAGGCTCGTGTTGTGACACACGCTGTGTCACAGGCACAGGTAGGCTAGACTCCGTTACCGTTGCGAGACCGTTCGGGGTATATCTGGCTTAGGGTTTATATTATTAAGAGAGTTTATCCAGACACAGTTCGAGACCCTCTGATATCTAGTGAACTAGGATATTCCGGTAGGTCGTGGCCCCATCCACGCTATATTCCACATTGCTTTTGGCCATGATTGGCTAAAACAGCCGCTTTGGTAGGTGGTGCGCACCGGCGCGTTTGGGTGCGCGTGGGAAGTTTGGGATGAGCAGCTTTTGAGTATTTGATCGGCGGCTATGGGGGTTCGACCTGGATCGGACTTTGTCGACGCAATGTCCTTGTACGGTTTTCTCATTGCCTTGATCCAGCAGTCTACCGTTTCTTGGGTTGGTGACTGCAGCACCTTCGACCTCGACTTCGTCTTCCAGTGCCCCTCGCTGCCATGGTTTTACCGCTCTTCGCATGGTTGTGTACTCACATTCTCCCCACGCCGCTACCCTTACGCGCCCCAGCGTACCACCTCCCATCAGGCTCTCTACGTGATGGTTTCTACGAGATCCAAAAGGTCCCTTATGAGGGACTCCGACATCGATGCCTCTCTGAGGCTGACCGACGCGGTGCGCAACACGCCGACGGTCAAAACCCCGACTTTTGCATATCCCGCGCCTACTTGTCACAAACCACGGCTTATCGTGTACCTCAGCCGGGTTGTGACACTTGCTGTAGCAGTCTCTGTGACGAACATATGACACGCGCTGTACGGTACGCGTGAGGAGTTATGACAGTGAAGAGATACGGAAAGATAAGCGGGTGTTACACTTGTTCAGAGATAGTGAGAATAAGTAGGGCGGCGTGGAAGAGTGAGGCAGACGCTCATTTTTGTTTTGCCTTCGTAACAGTGATTCCGAAAATAGCCAGGACTCGCTTAAGACCGCGAAAACAGCAGTGTTATGAGATAATTTATAAGACACAGTATTCTTCTGCTTGTAAAGATATACATTTGTGGGACTTGCTCTTGTACGATAGCGTCAGAACTGTAATTAACAGTCTTTTTCAAAACAAAAATGGGCCATATTACAGACATGTCGTCTGTAATGCTGATGGACGAGAAGGCAGTTGCCATGGGGTACAGCGCGGGTGAGCTGCGCGCGGCGCATGGCATGAAGGACGAAGAATTGGCAGGAGTGCTTGGCCTTGCTATGGATCGAAGAGCAATGGAGCTATTGTATGCGATTGCCGAGGTCAGCACGACCAAACTGCCGAAGAGCGAGGAGAGCGAGGAGGAGGAGCATGGCACGCTAGCTGCCATCCCTATCGCGAAATCCACCAAGGTGGCTGCCACCTCCGAGGACACAGCTGAGCCGGTACGAGCACAACTAGCAGAGTGGATCACCAGTTCCAGCGGCTACACTCAGCAAGTCGCGCGACGTCTTAGCCATCAGGACTGGGAAGAACGACTGCAACGCATGTGCAGGGAAGAAGGCTTACCGTGAGAGGCCGGCCCGGGGCCGTTTGAAGTCAGCCCGGGCCGGTTGCGGGCCGCTCGATTGTTGGATGCGGGCCGTCTCTCAAGGGTCCCGATTATGAAAATTTTCGTGAAATTTGTGCGATTTTTATGATCTCGCCATACTTAAAATTGAAATTTTGCGCCGGCGGCGGGCAAATTTGAAGATTGGCCGGGCTGGCCGAAAGCGGGCCAGTAAATTTTCCAAATGCGGGCCGCTTCGAAAAAAGAAAGCCTTCTTCTCTGCGCATGTGCAGCCAGGGGCAGAAAGGTACACAGGGGCTAGGCACCGCCGACGCCGTTCCACGTCGCAGACAGTGGAAGCTGGCCTCCATGAAGCTCGCGGGCTATGAGGCGCGTCATCGGCAGGCCTTTTCAAGACCTGGGGGCAAGCCAGCAGAGACAAGCTCAGCTCCAGAATGGGCACCAGTGGCGAAGGAGAAAGATATGAGGCTGCCTAAGCTGCCCGACACTACGAGAATGGTCGCCATGCTAGCCAGCGTAACCAACCAGGAGTCACTTCGAGAAAGATACCCCGACATACACGAGGACGAGCTATGCCTCGCGTGGGTCAAGACCGGAGGAAGAGTGGAGGTGCCCAAGGAGGAGTACCACAGGGTGAGGAAGAGAGCAGCGCGTCACCGTTGGGACGAGCTCATGGGCGAGTTATACATGGTCACCGTCAGTGGTAAGGAGCTGCTGGTGCCCAAGCCCTGTGACAGGATTCAGCTGGTGCGTGAGCACCATGAGAGGACTGGCCATTGGGGCATCAGGCGGACACTGAACTTGTTGTGGCAACGCCATTACTGGGCAGGCATGAAACAGGATGTGCGAGCGGTGGTCACTCAATGTCAGACTTGTCAGAGGGTGAAGACGCACTATGCTCGGGAGGAGGCGATGCTCACGCCGCTGGAAATCAAGTCCTTCATGTACCGCTGGTCCCTGGATTTAGCTTGGCCTACGAAGCGCATCACGAAGGCTAGGAACCAACGCGTCTTGGTCATGATTGAGCACTATACGCGATTCGTCGTGTGCGTTCCAATCCCTGATAAGGAGGCCGCCACCATCGCCAGCGCATTTCGCAATCATGTTTTATCCGTGTTTGGGGCGCCCGCAGAATGCCTTGTGGACGGGGGCACAGAGTTTGAGGGCGAGTTCTCTGCTCTATGTAAGCAGTGTCTCATTGACCGGAGAGTGACTTCACCGAGTTCCCCAGAGAGCAATGGCTTGACTGAACGGGTGGTACGCACCCTCAAGTTTTGCTTCAAGAAGATGGCCCTCGACAAGGGCCTGGACTTCGAGTGGGATGAGATGCTCTGGTCACTCGTACTCAGCTACAACGCAGCTAGACAGCAGTCGACTGGAGTGGCGCCATTCACCTTGTTGTTCGCTCAGGAAGCCACAGTGCCACCGGATCTTCGTGCTCGACCCGAGTTGGACTTCGGGAAGCAGGAGGAGAAGACACTGGCTGAGGACCTGTTACAGCGAGCAGCCATCGTGAAGAGGCTCATGGTGCATGCAGGGTGCAACCTAGAGATCGCCCAGCACCGCGACACCTTGCGATACGAGCACAGGAGGAGTGGCAGCTACGAGCCGAAGCCGCACCAGTTCAAGGCAGGCGATTTCGTATACATACGACAACAACCACGCTCTGGCATGGAGGTGGCCACCAAGCCAGCCATCCTAAAGATAGTCAAGGTGCAAAGAGATGGAGTGGTAGTGTTGGAGGACAGCACGAAGCTGCGGGAGAAGAGCACGGTGCAGAACATCGCGCTATGTCACCTGCAAGTGAAAGATCAATACGACTGCAGCGCAGCCATCCCCAGCAAACACCTCGCGTGTGAGGTGTGCATGCGGACAGATGGGGAAGCAGCCATGTTGCTGTGTGATACCTGTAATCGTGGTTATCACACGTGGTGTCTGAATCCAGCGCTGGATGGAGTACCTGAAGGAGATTGGCAATGTCCCAAGTGCTTAGGTGGGACCGTGGTGGCAGCTGCCGCCGAGGTGAGTACGTCAATCGTCGAGAAGATGGCTGTCATGGAGCTGCAGCTGAGAGAGAAGCTGGGCTCAGACGTGGTATTGTTGCCTGCAGACGTGGGTCCACACCGTGCAGTGAAGCCGGGGCGTGAAGACCCATGGCAGGCGCTTACGTCGCGACGGATGCTCAGGAAAGAAGGGAGCATGGGGGATCTTCCTGACAGAGTGGCCTGGGGAAACCAGGAGGAGCTCAGCAGAGTGATCACAGAAGTGATGCCAGGATTCTGGCATGAGGGCCATCGTACCATCCTGAGCAGAAAGTGTGCAGAACAGCACACTCGCGCGAGAAGTCTCCGCAAGGCGTCCACAGTGCAGGCCATGAGCCCCGAGGAGGTACAGAAGAGAGGGGATGTGACGCAGTTGAGCAGAGCTCAGGTGAAAATTGCCAGTCAATTGGATTGGGGCTTAGAGTTGGTGATGACGGTTCCTCAGGAGGTCAGACGTTTGGCGCACGAGGTGACTTGGGAGAAGATCACACAGGTCTGGGATCCCTGGGCTGGCACAGGTGTCATTGGCAAGGTTATGTCACTGGAATGGCCTCACCTGAAGGTTATGAACAATGATTGGAACCCGCAGCTGAAATGGCATGAAGCCCTTAATGCTTTACAACCGGGCAATTATCGCGCCTGGAAGGAAAAGTATGGGGTGTGCGACGCGGTGGTAACCTCACCCTGGTTCGCAGTGTTGGATATTGCGTTGCCATTGGCAGTGCTGGCCAGCCGAGTGGTGGCTTGTATTCATGTGCCATCGCACTACATGACAGATATGACAGAAAGCAGGGCACAATACTTTCGTAAGTTGTGTCACGCTGGACGCTTACATGTGATTGGGCACTTAGAGCATGGGCCTATTGGCAGAAGATGCATGTGGGTCATGGTGTTTCGCAATCCTTTGACACGGGCCAGGATGTTGCGAGGAGGAGAAGCTTTTGGAGTGGGTATGTTTACCTTCAGCATGGGCAAGTTCGCGATGGACGGTGTCACAACAGAAGATGCTGAGCAAGCTCTTGTTTAATGTCTGTGCTACCAGTGGCAGCTACAGATGGGGGATGTTGAGAAAAAGAGCTTGCATAAGTTGTGAGAAGAGGAAGGAGATATCAAAAAATTTTGAGATTTTGTGTAGTTACAGTAGCAAGCCAACTGTGCAGTCATATAAGGCAACATATTCAGAGCCGAGCTAGTGTTATGGAAGCGCTGACAATAAGTAAGACTGTTTAGTAGTAGGGCTAGAGAGTTATACTTTGTGTGGACGCTTCGTGCATAAGTTCGCGACAGCTGTCACAAACCACGGCTTATCGTGTACCTCAGCCGGGTTGTGACACTTGCTGTAGCAGTCTCTGTGACGAACATATGACACACGCTGTACGGTACGCGTGAGGAGTTATGACAGTGAAGAGATACGGAAAGATAAGCGGGTGTTACACTTGTTCAGAGATAGTGAGAATAAGTAGGGCGGCGTGGAAGGGTGAGGCAGACGCTCATTTTTGTTTTGCCTTCGTAACAGTGATTCCGAAAATAGCCAGGACTCGCTTAAGACCGCGAAAACAGCAGTGTTATGAGATAATTTATAAGACACAGTATTCTTCTGCTTGTAAAGATATACATTCGTGGGACTTGCTCTTGTACGATAGCGTCAGAACTGTAATTAACAGTCTTTTTCATGTTGAGAAAAAGAGCTTGCATAAGTTGTGAGAAGAGGAAGGAGATATCAAAAATTTTGAGATTTTGTGTAGTTACAGTAGCAAGCCAACTGTGCAGTCATATAAGGCAACATATTCAGAGCCGAGCTAGTGTTATGGAAGCGCTGACAATAAGTAAGACTGTTTAGTAGTAGGGCTAGAGAGTTATACTTTGTGTGGACGCTTCGTGCATAAGTTCGCGACATACTTCCAACGAGGACGCCGACGTTGCCACCAGGAAGTATTTGCAGGAGCAGTCCAAGCTCGTTGACGAGATCTACAAGCAGCGGCTGCATCGGTCTTGGGCCAAGGGTATCCGCGAGGATATCCTTGGGGACAAGAAGCATTATTTCAGCGGCACGGCTGACGCGAACCTCCTCTCCGACATTGTGGTGCAGCTTCGTACGGAGTTCGCGTCCGCTGGACTGGAGCTGGCCTCGTTCGATCTGGACGAGCCTATGGCTCTGGTGGTGAGCAAGGTCATTCCTTCATTTGTTTTCCAACCCATTTTTCCTATTTTCATTCTACCTTAACCTTTATGGTCTTGTACCCAATAATAAGCATTTAAGTAACAAAGACTTGGTAAAGAATACTTGTTATTTTGAATTAAAGTTCTCATATTAATTCCTTTTTTTTCATTATCTTTTTCAAATTGTTTGATAACATCAAAAACCTTAATGCAAGCATCTTTTAATTCATCATCTTCATATTTTTCATAATATCTTGTTTCGTCACTTATATTAGTAGTAGTAAGTGTCCGACTATACGGTACGCTTTTTTATCACTATAAAAACCCTATGAAAACCCTATGACATATGTCATAACCCTATGTCATATATGTCATAAGTCATACAAGGAAATGACAAGGGAAAATGACAAGAAAAATGACAAGTAAATGACAAGAAAAATGACAAGTAAAATGACAAGAAAATGACAAGAAAATGACAAGTAAAATGACAAGGAAATATACAATAAATATACAATAAATAATTACGTAATAAATGATAAATAAATTACGTAAATAAATGTGTAACAAAATAAGATTTAAATAAGTTCTAAAATAAATTTAAATAAGTTCTTAAATAAAATATATAAATGATGTATATTATTACATATATATATTATAAATTGTTCTTAAGTTATTTTATGATTATTTACATATTATAAAAAAATCTTTTTAAAATAAAAGAGTCTTTTAAGAAATGTACAATAAATTTATATAAGTAAAAATATATCATTCAAACAATACAAACATTCACTCATTATAAAAAAGTCTTTTAAAAATAAAAGAGTCTTTTGAGAAATGTACAATAAATTTACAATAAGTAAAAATATGTTATACAATATACAAATACATATTACAATACACATACAATAAAAGTCTTTTGAAAATAAAAGAATCTTTTGAGAAATGTACTATAAATTTATAATAAGTAGAAATATATTATTCAAATATAAATCAAGATACATTCACTTATTATAAAAAAGTCTTTTGAAAATAAAAGAGTCTTTTAAGAAATGTACAATAAATTTACAATAAGTAAAAATATAATATATGAATATATATATATACCATCATTCACTTATTATAAAAAAGTCTTTTGAAAATAAAAGAGTCTTTTAAGAAATGTACAATAAATTTACAATAAGTAAAAATATGTTTTACAATATACAAATACATATTACAATACACATACAATAAAAGTCTTTTCAAAATAAAAGAGTCTTTTAAGAAATGTACAATAAATTAAAAATATAATATATGAATATATATATATACCATCATTCACTTATTATAAAAAAAGTCTTTTGAAAATAAAAGAGTCTTTTAAGAAATGTACAATAAATTTACAATAAGTAAAAATATATTATTAAAGTATATACAAACATTTACTCGCTCATTATAAAAAAGTCTTTTGAAAATAAAAGAGTCTTTTTTATGAATACACAAATTTATATTACAAGACCAAAAGGAAAGCGAGCACCTCTTTGATTTGTTGGACGATTTACAAGAGGTTTTGAAATTACTTGAGGCTGTGGACTTTGTTTCATAGATTTATTTTTGCTTGATTTCTTTGAATATTTTTTTCTAGGCTGTGTACCTTTTTTAGAATGATATTCTTTGGCACATTTTTTAATGTTTCGTTCCATTCAGCACGAGTCATTTATATATTATGATATATTATTATTTATAATTGATTACCTCTAGTTGCACGTTGTGCTCTCGTGGAAATATGACTCATTTCCAAACCCATATATTGAACATCACTCGTATCATCGTCATCATCATTATCATCGTCAGCCGAAGGTGTTCTATCCTTTTGACCTGAATTAAATAATGCTTGTCTTAAAAAAGGATTTATTGTCATTCTTTTTGATGGTCCAGATTCTTCTTGATTTATTGGAGTTGGTGACAAACTTTCTAAATATTTAACATCGTCATCGTGTTCTGAATCAGGTGATACATAACTTCTTGGAGTTTCTACATCAGATTCACTTAAATCTGCAAACCTTTGTAAATTGTCCGCTCTTGTATATTTTCCCGGAACAAAAACATTGACATCACTTCTTTTTAAATTTTGAATCAAATCAGATGGATTTATAAATGAAGTTTGTGAAATTGAATTATAAAAGTCCACAGAATTCTGAGAAGGTGCAGTCATTGAATAATTTTTTGATGCTAAATTAGAATACCCTTTTAAAATTGATTTATTTGATGCAGCATTTTTAAACCCTGATTCATTTAAACAATATTGTCTAACAATATCATCAGTCAAAATCTTTCTCATATTATATATATTATATAAAATTATCGTCTTCGTCTATTTTGTTGCCTATCGGCTGGATGAGGTGCTCTTAAAATCCTTCCAAAACGTCTTAATTGACCACTAGCTTTGCATTGAATTTGATTTCCAAGCGGACGACCTGAGGGTGCAGGGTCCTTGTACCCACAATAAATTCTATTATTAAGTCTTCGTTGAGCTTGTGTTTG
>LGRX02008321.1:74783-139825 GCA_001247695.2 Cymbomonas tetramitiformis | reverse complement strand
CTTCTTCTTTTGCTTCTTTTGCTGCTGCTGCTGCTGCTGCTGCTGCTGCTGCTTCTGCTTTTGCTTCTGCTGCTGGGGCTGCTGCTGCTTCTGTTGTTGCTTCTGCTTTTGCTTCTGCTGCTGGCTCTGGCAGGGCTGCTGCTGGCGCCGTCTCCAGGATGCGGTAGTTTTCCATATCAAAGTCGACGGTCTCTTCCGCCGGTTGCTTGGGGACTTTGTACTCTTTAATGGCGTGCACCAGATGCCTTTCAGAATGCGGCATATACTGATGCACTCGCACCAATGTGAGCGCCGGCTTCATCGCCAAGTTCTCTGCGTAGTTCCAGAGAACCAACCGGTCGTTGTCCTCGTCCGATTTCTCGAGTCCAGCGGGCTGCTGGACCCCGTCCTCGTCCAGCTTGTACATCACCTCAAAACCGTTCTTAGTTGCGAAGGTCGTGTACTTCTTCTCTGGGTCCTCTGCGGCGGGCTGTGCGCAGTGGATCTCAATTTCGTCCTGTTGGTCGTCCTCCACCTCGTCCTCATCCTCGTCCTCATCCTCGTCCTCATCCTCCCCTTCGCCCTCCTTCTTCGCCTCCTCCTTCTTCTCCGCCGCGTCCCCCTTGCTGAAAATATCAAACAATCCTGGTTTTGTGCCTCGTTTCTCCGCCTCCTCCAGCTTTTCCACGAACTGGGTTTGCGTCACCGATTTCAAAAATTGCCACGACGCCAGGTTGCGGTAACACGCCGCGTCGTCCGGCGTGTAGTGTTCAAAACAGTTCTCAATGATATCGGGAGTGAGCAACACCTCCGACCCCGTTCCGGACAGTTGACTTTTGTTCCCCGAAATGGGGAAAATCGTTTGCAGCTGCTCGTCCGTCAACAAGCGTTTAAGGATCTTGGCGCAGCGTCGGACCTCTTGTGTGCCGCTGTTGTCAAGGTCTTCCACCGATTGCGCTTTGAAGCCTTCACCAAAGAGTTTTTCGTCAGACATGATTACGTAGGAGTATGGTAAGTGAGAAGAAAGAAGATAAAAAGTTGTGTCCACAGAAAAGTATACTTGCGATAGTGAAAATCAACTCTTAAAGATAGCATATCGCGAGGACCGCGCTAGTACCACACTATTAACGCACTACTCACGCCACTAGTCCGTACTAGTCGCGCGACTAGTGCGAAATCAGATCGCACTAGTGATGTGACTAGTGCGATCTGACTACATGTGACGATTGAAATGCAATCAAACGCTCGAACGCCTGGAACGTCGCGCCGGTCATTAGTTTTGAAACTTTGAAGCTTAAACATTTGAGAAGGCGCCAAGTCGCTAAAGCGGGAAGGAAGGAAATATGTTATGCTCGTCGTGCTCTGAAGGCGAATCTGAGCTTAGCGCTTCGTCTAATTCTTCTGGTTCAGAAGATTATTACTATGAAACGGTGGAAGACTTTATTTGCAAGACGAAAACCATCAACCCAAGAAAGGCGAAGCGTTCCGAACCGGAAGCAGAATCCAAAACGTCGGGATATGGGCCCAACAATACTGCGGAAAGCGTGACAAAGATCGGGGATCTGATGGACCCCGCCAACGAATGCAGGTGTGGGAGGCGCTGTCTGTCCCAATTCGAGTATCGTCCCGTGCAGGCGTACTTACGTGAGAAGTCTACGCTAAACGGTCGCCAGTTCAAGGAGAACATCGTCGCGGAGCTCACTCGTGCGCGTAGGTTCAAGCCCGGATCGCAGAAGCTTGAAATAGAGATGTTCGACTCGCTGACGTTCCTGGGCAAGAAAGTCTGCAAGGATGCGTTTCGACGACTGCACTTTATTCCCGAAAGCACATGGTTCAAGTGGCACGCGCACGTGTGTGGGGGCGGCATGCTGGAGAGCACAAGGAAGAGGAATTTGACGCTGTACAACGACCCGACGAACCTGAACTGGACGTATTTCTTGGAGTACGCTGCTCACGAGCTGTTGCCGTTGGCGGAGCCACAACCTCAAAACGGCAAACTCCAAATGAATCCGATCCGACCAGCCGATTGTTATGCCGCATACAAGCTTATGCGTCGCGGCGTTTATCAGGTTAAAATCACGCAGTTTCGCAAGTATCTGCGCGAGTACCTCCGCGCGAAGCATATTACCATGCGCAAGCGGAAGGATTGTGCAGGTAAGTGCACGACATGCGAAATCTTGACGAAGCAGCGCCGTGCTGTAAAGGACTTGGAGGACCTGGAGGACTGGAAGACGCTTAACGACGCGCACCGGAGTGATTATCGAAATGAGAGAGCTCAGTACAATAACACCCGTGCTGATAGTGCCAACCAGTTCGGCATCAGTGACTCGTATTGTTTCGACGGGGCGGCAAACAACAACACCGTTTGTCCGCACTTCCCCGTGAAGGTCAAGGCGATGAGCGACAAAGCTGGAAGTTTCTTCCACCTTCATCTGCAAGCAGTCGTGATGCACGGCACGGTGTTGTGCATGTGTTTACTTATGCCATGGGTTCCTGGCAAAGACGTGAACATGTGCCTCACGACGCTCAATATTCTGCTACGGTATGTGGTGGAGAACACGGAGCGGCACTTTCGGCAAACATGCCACGTGCAAATGGACGGAGGGTCGGAAAACTGGAACCGGCATGTTTTCGCCTGCTTCTGCATCCTGGTTCACCACGGGCTGTACAAAGACATCTACCTACACCGTCTGCCCGTAGGCCACTCCCACAAAGACGTCGATGGCTTTTTCGGGTTGCTGAAGATGCTGTTGTGGGGTAAGACCGCGGATAAAAAAGGCCACTGGTTCATATCTTTGGAACAATGGATTGCCTTTCTCTTTGCCTGGACGATAACAACCATCAACAAGCACACGTACGTCGTCGGCTGCAACTTGGACTTCAAATCGTGGATCGACCCGCACTTGAACGAAGAGTTTGGTGGCCACGCTGGACGAGACCGCAAGGTGCATACTTGGTGCTTTTACGTCGCTCCGGACAAGCTCGTCCGAGCGAAGTACAAGTTTGGTGACAGGTTCAAGGAATGGCTACCAAGTGGCGTGGACGAGGACCCGAACCTTGGGCTGATTATTTGTACCAGTTATCCCGACGTCGACTCCGCCCCGGGCTATATGGACAACCCGGAATGGAAGCGCAAGGGGAAGGGAAACAAGGTATTGGACATGGAGCAAACAACGCGGAGCTGTCTATTGGGACTCCGAGCCGCAACGCCAGATCTGGTGAGCCAACAACGACACGAGGAATTGAAAGCAACCTTCCCCTTGCCTTTGAAGGTGGAGGCCGTGCGAGAGCGACATCCCGAGCGATTACCTCCGAAGTGGGACCTTTCACTGCTGCTGACACGTGCGCATACCCGCGCATCTACAGTCAAATGCGATGGGATCTTGAAGACGCGGTATGCTAAGGCGGAGCAGTTCAATGTATGTTTCGACGGCGTGACGCATAAGAAACAAGTGGTGGAGAAAGAAGTCCTGAAAAATATTGACATCAACGAGGTTGTGGCTTTTATGCGCGAGGCCAAGTATTGTACTGAGCTGATTTCCAGAAGGTAAGACGACCGTTTACCAGCCTAGTGCGATCTCATTTATACCTTATTTATATTTATTTTGTCATTATTGTCCTTCAAGTGTCTAAGCAAAGTCAGGTAGGTTTCTTGTTCTAGCTCCAGATCTTCCTACAACAAGGGCATTTTGCAATATCCGTGCAACTTGCCAAGTAGGCCTGGAAACAAGGGTGATGATACAGCACGTTTTTGCAGTCACATCCTAACCCTGAAACCCACGTTTCCGCAGGGAAAACTATTTCTAAGCAGACGACGCACTTGTTTCCTTCCTCTCTTTCCGAGTTGGTGGTGGTGGCGGCTTGCTCCTGTGTTGCGGGAGTCCTTTGATTCCCGGTAGAAGAAGTCGTCGCTTCGTCTTCAGGTGTCGCTGTTGTGGAGCTTTGCAACCAAGGAAAAACCTGCCGCAAGATTGTAACCTCGTCGTCCGAGTCCGTTGTTCCTGGTGTGTTCGGAACGACGGTAGAAGAGGTCGTTCCTTGTTCTTGATTTTCGCTAAGAAAACCCTCACTCATCCAGGGAAAAACTTCCCTCAGGATTCTAGTCTCGTCGTCGTGAGAGTCCGTCATTGCGGTGTAAGAGTATGCGAAGATAATACGAAGTGTATAGAGAAGTTTCAAACTAGGGTTCGCTTACGCAGGTACGAGGATAAACACTTACACCGAGTGTTATCTGAGCGGAATGCTGAACTGCGGGGTCTTACGACCAAGACCAAGAAGTTGGAACGCCTGATCCAGCTTTTGAAGGCAGAAGATGCTGGTGAAGAAGCTCCCGCAGTTCGTGCAGAGGCAGAAGAAGCTGGTGAAGAAGCTCCCGCAGTTCGTGCAGAGGCAGGTGTGCGTGAAGCAAATGGAAAGAGGAGTCGGAGAGGAGATCCACCTGCTGCTCGCAAGAGGTTTTCAGGCGCACAAAGGCAAAACAGGGCGCGCAGAACTTCACCCGCCTCCGAAGGCGACAGCGATGATACTGATATGGAGATGGATCTTGCCACTCGCAGTCGGAGTCGGCAGGTTGCAGCGCGCAAGAAGAAGCCTGGAAAGCAGCCAAAACAGCAGAAACAGCCCAGCAGCAGTGAGGGCACGGATGATGGCGACGATGAGCACTCCTCCGGTGTTGACGAGAGTCTATATGACCGTGGGATGCGTTTGGCATCGCAGAAGGAACACTTGGCAGCCGACTACCGGTTCGAGGACATGACTGTGGGCAGCTATGCCGTGACCGTTGCAGGCGGGGAAGCCAGCGACAAGTGTTGGTTCAACGTTATGCTCCCGGACGGCGGTAAGTCACTCCCACTCCATTTCGTGGAGGTGGTGGGGCAGCATGCCTCACGGAAGGAGATAACCTGGCAGTTCTGGTTGCCAGCACAGTCACGGAGAACGTTCGAGACGGTAGAACAACTCTGTGAGGCTGGAGCTTTCGTACGGGGTGCCCGCACCCTTCGCATGAAGTCTACATTTGACGTGAACGAGGTGTTGACATGCTGGGATGAGACCGCAAAATCTGGTGTTCAAGGCGGAATTCCAGGTTGTGAGGAGAAAGCTGAGCTTTTAAAAGCACTGCTGGAGAACTCTGAAGAGTAAATAAGTGCAGTCAAGAGTTCGTATGTGCATGCATGTACACATGTGGTTGTGCTTACACCCTAAATTGGTGTTACCACTTAGGGTTTCCCCCGCTAGAGGGCCATTTGCTCCAGAAATCTGCACGGAGATGCAAGTGCTTGATAGTTTATTTGTTCAAATATGTTTTATGGCAAACTACATTATAACATAGCACGTGACGGGTCCATTAGCAAGAACCTTTACATATGTTACCCGCCCTTTGTGAATACGCGTGTGATAAAGCATAGGGTTTGAGGGGGGTTTTGGCAAAATTGTGCTGAAATCGATGAAAATATCAAACATACGATAAACAGGTACATATTTTCCCTTTTTACTTCCATTTTATAACCTTTAATCTCGATCTAATACCATATGTGGATTTTTGGAACACTCCTCAATATGCCTAAGAGTCACGCGTAAGAATTCTGAAAACCCCGCCTCATACGATGAGAAAAACTTCCAAAATTATAACCACCCTATTTTTTGGGCATGATATGTTTAAAATAATGTAAAAAACATCAAAACAATGACCTTCAAAAAATCTTCCAATTTAGAGCGCATCTTCCAATTAAGAGCGATCGTCGTTGACTAGATGGCCGACTCCGGCTACGGGCAAGCCTACGGGCAAGCCAGGTGTGCACTTTCCACCCTCCGCCTGGCGTGACCGCCAGAACCGTCGGGGAGATGGGAAGTTTCACGGCCGGAAGCGTGATTGGAAGCACCGCTTCGCCGCTTCGCCTCTTCCCAAGGGCGGGAATTGGCCGCAAGACCGCCACCGCCGCAACGACAACAAGCATTTCGGCATGCACTCCGTGTCGTTCCACGTCTTCTCCAAGGCCTTCGTTCCGGAGTGTGTCCGATGCCCTCCGGGTTTTTGGCATGACTCCGCGAATTGTCCCACCGCCGACATCGAGTGCGACAAGTGCGTGATTGAGCAAGCCGACGACGCCGACGGCCTCGTGTCCGCCTTCCAGACTGCGTTCGACACTGAGGACGACACGGCCTTTGCTCGACTCTGTGATCAACATGACCATCCCTTGGTTCGGCAGGACGAGGAGCCCTTCACGTTCTCCGAGGACTTTGACGTGGGGCTCCGTGCACAGTACGCGGGATTAACGCCCTCCCAACCCGCACTCCTTGCTACCCGCGTGCACGTGAAGCCCGCACCGATCTACGTGAGCTCATACAAGCAGGTGGTTGGTGGTGCTGAGTCCGACACTCAGCACTTTCCGATGGTCCACTTCGGTTCGGCCACGCCCTCCGTGATCGACGATGCCGTTGTGGAGCATGAGCCGGGAGTGGCGATCGAGACCGAGGAGGACGCGGTAATTTACCCGAAGCAGTTTGTTAACGGTGAGCCGCCCTTCGAGAAGTCTTTTATGGACAACATGTCTGTGCAATTGGGCTTCTTTGAGCCCGCCCCAGAGGTGTCATCTAATTCTTTCAATCCCCTTCCTCCGTATATTTCTTCCACGCATGATTCCGCTAGCGTGGCTGACACGGAGTCCGACGGCGGGGACTTGCATGATGCCGTCCCACCGCCCGCTCCGCGGGTTGGTGGTGTACGGGCGCCTTCAATCGGCACATTCCTCACGGCAGCAGCTATCCCTGCTCTGTTTCTGTGTGTGAGCATCGCCTTGATCGACACCGTCACCGTCACTGCACTTTGTGATGTGGAGATTGCTCCACGTAGTGTACGGGTCCTGCTCTGGTTATCAGAATGGCACAGTGGACTACTTCACTGACCCCGACCTTCTGGACATTGGACCGGCTGACTACAGCAACATCTGTCAGATATATAGTCGGGTGTATATATCGGATAACGGAGAATAAACCCTGAGTTAAGGGTTTCGATATCAGAACCGGTAAAAGTCTCAGATTGATAAAAGAGGTACACATAAATACTAACGGGTGTTTCCCGTCTACTGGTGACGGTCACCCAGCCTACTATAGGAAGTGACAGGTGACAGTCTTTACTGTCGGTGTGTCACATCCAGCAACATCTTCAATCTGGACTCTGGTTTCCTGGACTCTGACTGCTTCGGCATCTACAGTCTGGACTTCCAATTTGAGAACTACAACGACTACAAACTATGTGAACTCTGCTCTGTGGACCACTTTCAAGGTGGCTAGAGTTGCTTTCAGAAGCCCAGTAGCACAACTAGATCTGTATCACAGGCACAGCAGCCTTCAGTGTGTAGTGCTAGCTAGAATTGGGACCGCCCTGGCCAAGAGCACAGGCCCCCACTAGAAATTTGTTTCCACCGCTTGAGATGGTGTGTTTTGTTTCCCCTAACAATCTGCCTGTTCCACCTTAACTCTTCCTCCGTAATAGTCCAGGGTGGTGTGCTGGATGTGACACACCGTGTGTCACTTCCTATTATCTGTACTAGTACTCGGTACAGTACGGGTGTCACAGGTTTAGGGTTTCCGGCATAAAGCCGAGACTGTCTGATGTTTATTTACACTCTTGCAAACCGAAAGTGAAAGCATTCTGACCGTAACTCAATATATAGTCGTAGCTATATACAGTAAACACTCATATTTAATGAAATGATCCTGCTCCAGCCAGCCAAATCACTAAAATCGTGACCCCCCCGCCAGCGCCAGCGTGCTAATGAATTCGTTCATTAGAAGGAACGCGATTCATGAGCCAGCCAGCGCCATTCGTTATCTTCCTCAGCCTTACAAACTGAAATTTTCGAGAAAACTGTGTGCTGATTTTTCGAAGTGATAAAATGGACCCAGCGAGTAGGCAACAGCTTAGAGAGCTTCACACGGACATGAAGGACGGCATACTATCACAGTCTCACTACGAAGAACTGCCTGCAATTGCCTAATGCCATGTGCAATAATTAGCCTAAAGCCATGTGCACCGCGTCAAGCTATGCCAGCGTCAATTCCTTATTTTAAGATTGCCGAAAGCATGCCAACCAGCGACGGCCTTCCTTATTTCGGACCTCTTCCTTATTCTTTTTGGTCCAGCCAGCCAAATCACTAAAATCGTGACCCCCCAAAAAAACGCTGGCTGATTCCTTAACACCTTAAGGGCGAATTGCCATACTGCTCATACTAATCCTGTTTTCTAGGAATTTATTTTCACGATTTCGGCAATAACTCAAGTTCTAGACATCCATTTGCCACGATTCTGCGTATACCTTATATTATGGAACTAGGTGGATGATATGGCACCTCATTATCACTCACACCGTATGTGCACACATGAATCTATGTGACCCACCATCACCATGCTTAAGGAAATTCTGTTGAACAGCTGCTGTGGGTCATTTTGGGGTTGTGCCATGAACATGACACCACTATTGACTTGATATTATGAGTGGGAGATGACGTATTATGGTGTATATCATTGAAAACAAATACCCTATCCTTAATTTGATGCCTTTAGAGCACTCTCCATAGAGCACGCTTTTGTCATCTGCAAGCAGAACACCCCTGCACTTTCCACCAAGTCCCCCACTCGATGTCAGGGTCATGACCGATGACATATGTGTCATACATGTCATACGTGTCATACCTGTCAGACATGTCATACCATGTCATGTCATGTCGAGTCATGTCATATATTATAATGACAACAGTCGTCAGTACGGTCGACTATGACTGTACATGTCGTCAGATGATAAGTCACATCATCTGTCATCATTCAAGGAAAGACTTGAATGACACCTGTCATCGAGAGTTCGTATGTCGAACTCGAAGATGGCAAAGCAAGATACATCTTGAAGTAACAAACAAGAAATCATCTTCGCTTCAAGCATGTGCGGAACAAGCATGCGCAGTATTATGGGGCGAACGTATTATTCGTTCTGACGATACTGGTCGTTCAACCAATGTCTCGGGTTCACAACCCAATGGCGGTACCATCTATGCGATGGGAGACATTCGGTATTTAGATGAGCTAGCGTTGTGCTAGAGGCAGCATCTTCTCACAGAAGCCTGCACTCATCTCCGCTCATACGTTGCATGTGTGTTTACTGTCCAATAAACACCAGCATATTATTGATATACTGAGGGCTCGCTTATCAGCCCTAATAGATGGTATTCTGAACTCGTCAAGGCACGAGAACGAGAACTCAAGTGAGTGCAGCGCGTAGATATCAATAAATTTTGTATATGCAGGTTGCGGAGCGTGAGCAATAATTGGCGTCGTATCCGCACGAATATTTGATATTGCATATACCGCTGCAAAAGCGAAGAGATTGCGCGAGGATTTATCATCGCGAACATATTTGCAGCTGACAGCATTCGCAGAGAAATCGTCTTAATACTATAAGCGACAAGGTGTGCGCACAGTGTACGGATCGCATACATATGATGTCAAAATTCGCAGGGTTGTCACGGTATGCGAGATGCAGATGCGCGAACGAAAAATGATCGTCGGTACATATGATTTACATCAACTGCAACTGGACGTACGAAATTTCGTTTGATAGCGCGATCGCATTCATTCATGCGACAATACACCGGTGACAATGATATACTTTGTGAAACAATTGGCAACATCGATTTTCGCAAATGATCCGCTCGAACCGTACACAATAATCCGCTTGTACGATGATTTTTAGCTCGTCAGCGCGATGTGCACCTGTCATGATTTCATCGGATGCAATAAACGCACGATTTTAGGGCGCATGATTCTTGATGCATCTACATGCAGCGAGACATGCACATGTCTACAGTGTCCGCCATCCGTACATATGCCATGTTACGCGCGTCAATATCCTTTGCAGAATAATTGTATACTTGCAGGGATACTTTGGATGGACACATGATTACTATACTGCAGCATTTCACACCATATATTGATGACTGCAGAAATATTTCAAACCGTCAGCATTTTTATGCTTATTTGCAATATAGTGTGCAAGAGATGTGTATACTGAGCTTGCAATGATTGCATTATACACCTGCATGCAGCACATGAGTATATGCAGCACACACCAACATGCAGCACATGAGTACATGCAACATTACATCATGTATACCTTCTATACTGAGTGATTGCAATATTGTAAGTTGTGCATGCATCACCAAAGCAGCTTGATCATGATATCAGCTGTAGTATATATATACCAGTTTGATCACGTTAGCAACTGGAACATTAGCATCATTTTGCAATGTATTGAACAGTCCACAAGCACATTGCAGTGCATGCTAGATTATATTAGAACTCATGTTAGCATAAGGTGCCTGAAAGTAGTCTTAACATCATAATTAGCTCGTTATGTCCCGGTGGAGCCGAGATGCTCTTCGGATCACATACCGTTCTATGGTGGATTACTGGAAGGAATACTCACCAGAGCTACATGTAAAATCAACCAGCAACTCATTATTGTGAATGAGATTATATCAAGATTGCAATAACCCTTAACTTGATATATATCATGCTAGATTCATTCAGTACATGGTATGCTGATCACCATCCTGCATGATAACTATCTGGGAATATTGTAATACCAGAAGTCACCTTCCTGTAAATGTGTAAAGTGAACACACACACTCTGGCAAAAGTACTAATCAGCAGTACTACACATTGCACATACACTGACATTTACTGTATATATTGACATTCACTGACTCAGAGTGACTTGATCAACTATAATGTCTATCATGTACATGATAATATGGATACCATTCCACAAACACATGTGCGTGTGGAATGTCAAAGATGGTGATACATATGGGAGCAGGATAAGACAACATGCTGTAGGGCTGGATGGAGTTATCTCCAGACCCGAAGGCAGAATACTGTGCTCATTACAACAGCTGGTAACTGTTGAGCACAGTCCATTCACTCTCACACATCGTTGGAGCAACAACAACCACTATACTGCATTCTGACAATTGACTCAGTATTGATCAGCACAAAAGCATGTACCTAACCAGATCAGTACATACATATATTGAGCTGACATAGGTTGTTGTGGACATACACACACATATATATGTGTTGTGCTAAACTGCTTTGATTATAATCAAACTATGTCCAGATATGTTTGAAATATAGAGATATCATTTTGATATACTCTTAGAGCACAGTCATATGCTCAAACATATCATAGGTTGATAAATTATCACTAAAGTGGATAATCCGCTTATAGTTGGTATACCTAAATATCATCAGGGAGTGCATTTACTTCCATGGGTTTCAAATCAGTAAAACCCACAGATATGATCAACCACAGATGTTGACATACAGGAATATTCACTTTTATGCCATGAAAATCCTCATGTGCAAAAGTGAAATGAATTGCAGTACTTCTGTACTTTGCAGCACACACACACACACACAGTTATATTACTATGGAAAACAATAAATAAGCCGAAAAACGGCCAAAATGGGTGAAATTCGTTTGCGATAGATTTGAAAATTGAAAATTCGACCCTATTTTATTTGATATTATGATTTTATACCTATTAAGGTATCAGAAAATCATGACGACCATAGTCATATCTCGTGTAACACCCTAGATAACAGGTGTGGAATATGTAGGGGTGTACATATTAGCTGTAACGAAATGCGTAAAAATGTTTTACGCATGATTTCAAAATGAAAATTTCGGGTTGATTTTTTTTGCTGATATGATTATTCAGCTATCAATAAATAATCCCTGATTTATGCAGCACTTATAACACCCTGTAACACCCTAAAAATTAAATGTGTGTGTCAGGGGTGTAACATACCTCCTGCAAACCACGTAACATTCAGTGTGACATTAAATGCAGTTTTGCTTAAAAATGTTTGCAAAATATTTATACTGCTTTAATTTTATCTATTTTAGGGTTACTGATACCAAGTAACACCCTAAACATACTGTTGGGGATATGGGCCACTGTAACGTAACATGCCCTAAATGCCATCTAAATATTGGATACACTTCGTGTTTGGCATAAATATATCATGCTGTAATCAGCACAGATATGATAATATTTCGGGCAACAACCCAAGAACTGTTGGGCAACAACCCTAAAACTGCATAAGCTGCTTCCTACAAGGACTGCAAGCTATAAGTTATAAGCTGTAAGCTATAAGCTAAGGTATATAAGCAACTGACATGTCTATATATTCACACTTCCTCAACGAGGGAAGAAGGTGGATAGGATCACACACATATCCATTTTATATTCCGATCTGGTGATTTCTGATGGATTGCTTTTGATAAAATCACTGCATCCACAAGTAACGTTGAAAACTGTACAACGTTAAAATCCACCATCACTAACAAAGTGTACACTCGGATGGGAAATTATATCCCAATGACTATAAGTTGACTCTTGCTCAGCATTTACATCCTCGAGTAAGTTTGGAATGCTGAACTATATACATAACATATAACCTGATACCATGCTTAATTGCATATCCTGGATCAGAATATGATAGTTATATAATGTATATATATATCCCACCTGATACACTTTGGCACTATTGCCGTACATAAGAGTGGGAAGGACAAGTGCATCGCTGTAAGACTGGTTGATATTGTCCCAGTGCTGAAGGCAGAATGTGGCACCCGAATAACAGCTGATAATTGTTGGGAGACCACCATGCAAGACCTTCCAAGCGTAACTCCTTTGTCCTGAGATGCAAGTGAATTGTTCATAATATGTTGACATCACATAAAAGCATTCTGATAAAAACCCTATATATTCACATGAGTTGTCATCATTACAAATGACATGGGTTTTGAATCGTCGAAATGAGTATAACTCCGATGAATTCATTAGTACAGAATAGCTGTTGAGATTGTTCCTCCGGCTGGATTGCAATCATTTACAATCCCTGTACATTCCGGTGACAAAATATTGCACTGGACAGATCACCACATTTGGTATAATCTGTGATATATAAGTCACCAGAGAAAGCATTGCAATCAGCACAATGCTGTCTAGACTCACAAAGATGAGTAACAGATATTCTCAGATGTAATAAATAAGAGACACAATGTGACCTACGCTAAAATCGCGTATGCTCGGGAACTGTATTGTGACCTGCGCTGAGATCGCGTATGCATGGACACAATATGACTCGTGTCAATGACGTGGACACAATTCATACAACCTCCGGTACAAGCGGACAAGGTTGACTGCCACGACATCACATCTGAAATCAATAAATCGCTCAGAGAGAAGGTGTTGACATCAGTATAGCACCATTATACATATAGTCATGAGGATTTTAAAGTAGACACAGTCTCTCCGATATTGACAAACATGGTACACATATTACCATGCTCTCTGATTATATATTGATATCCCACAGCATACGATGATGGTAATAGCAAACCACTTCGCCGCTGGAGGGTAGTGTTGTATATATGCAGCACATGCTTGGGCACTATATGACCCACGCTGATGACGTGGATTCGGGCTGCATCCCAATAACTGCAATGCACCTTCGGTGCAATGGGCTGCAACCCGAGAACTGCTATCCAGCTTCATAGAAAGCTTCCACGTCATCACATAGAGGTCGGACCTCTGTTGTATTTGAACGGCGCTTGACAACCGCCTAGCAATACACTTCCTTGAGGGGGGAAGATGATAAGCTAGAAATACAACTAAAAACCAAATAAATAATAAAGACAAATAATAAAACAAGTAAGTTGCATCATTGTTTTTGTTTTGGTAAGCCTGACTATATACAGTCAAACCATGCAGAACTCCATGAAGTTGACACATATATGTATCAAACATTTCTAAAGTCATCAGCCATGACATACATATGAGCTTGATTTTGAAGACCTAGACATTGTATACATCTAGTCTAGCATGTATCCAGACAAGAATTGTATATTGACATAGTGCAAGCACCATAGCCTCTGCCACCGATGATCATTGAAAAGGGCAACCATTCTTGATATTTCATACATATCATCTGATTGGATCATTAAAGGTGTCAAGAGTACTCAATGCAATATGCAGGCTACGGCCTGAGTACAACACCTAGAAAGGTCAAAGCCACTGAGCTGACCAATGCAGCATAAATGCTAGCTGCCTTGAAGGCTATACAATAAGCCTATTGCCCTTATGTCTTGATATGTATCCGTGTATTGGCATCTCTTTGAGGTAATCATGCCTGCTGAATGAGCCATACCAACCATCTTGTCTTCATGGATTATTACATATCCGATCATACCGCCATTGAACAAAGCCTATGCAGTGAGATTATTATATCACAAGGCATTTCAGTGGTACGCATCAAACAATTGCATTACAGCAAATATCATCAGCTCTTCATCATACCTAAAGGTTGAGTTGTTGTCAAAAGTATTGATTCATCAGACACCATTTCTCAGAGGTCTATTCATCATGAAAGACAGAATCTGTGCAACCATGGCTATTCAGCCTCCGACATAGCTGACATAGCTATTTAGCTTATGACCCAACCGTTGTTAAACAGCCTCCACGCTATATGGCTGAAAGATGGCAAGCAATCTCTTCGGTCATTCTTGGGCATAGAGCAATCAAGCACAGCCAATCCAGGATGTTTATCCCAAAATTCTCCAAGAGTTACTCATATTTTCCATGTGTCATATGAAAACAACCAATATACCGCCCTATGATGGGAGTCATCTCCTTCAGTGGATGGTGATTTTGCATGGTGACTTTCTTGCTGTTTATTTGCTTCGCATGCTGCAGGTCTGCTGCCTCCCTGTGTGACTCGTGCTCGATGGAAGAACAAGAAATGTTGAAACCAGTGTTGCTTTTGGATGAAGAAAGCTCAGAAGATGAGCTAGTAGATTCCAGCAAGTTTCGTGGCTGGTACAACGTTCCGGATGTAGCAGTAGCAAAGAGGCGCTTGCAGAATAAAAAAAAAAAAGCTGAGCGTGATGCCAAAAGACGTAGGAAGCAATGTCCTCAGTGGATGTTGGACAGTCAGTGGTAGCTTTAGCTAGAGTAAAAGTACATTAGACTCAGATTCTGACCATATAAGTGGGCTTGAATGCACTCAAGTTTGTACTGAGTTGCAATTGTCCAAAGTTTTTATTCTGACATCACGACTTATTTGTGGAATAGCATACAATGGTATAAACCATCCACATATAGATTAACACCATATTTGTGGTTTCATATCATAAGACAAGCATGCTTCATTGAGGAATAAAGACTCTTTGAAAGCTCATTCTGGAATGTTTAGAAATTTGTTGCCTCATCCATTAGGCCACGAAGTCTTGGAAAAGCCATGTCGGGACTCGAACCCGCAATCTGCATACGGTTTCCAAGCGCAGTTCATCCTCATTCTGGAAAGTGACAGATTTTATAGTCATAAACAAGTCACAATTCTATCGGATTGAAATGACACATTCATCATTCATACTTCTTTATCATAACAAGTCTCTGAATAGTGTTTGCCCAAAAATAAAATGGGCACCATTGAGATAGGTGATCATATGGTGAAAAATATACACATATCACTAGGCAATGCCATGTTCTAATCATAATGAAATGACATGTCAGCCATCCATCAACTACGAAAATACAACTCGTAGTAAGTTGTTGTCATTACAGACACTTCTTAATTGACTCTCCATTAGCTTCGATACCAAAGTTAACTTCGGTACCATCACTGATTTCGTTATTCATTATGACAATCATTATCCAGAAGCTTTGTCTAAGTTGGGCACACCATTGTCTAAGTTGGGCACATTATAGTAACCCTGAACTGACAAAGTATGTTAGCTGCAACCCAACGACTCCATTTGACATCATCTGGCATTTGCCACATTCAAAATCAGGCATATTGCCAATATGACGTAGAGAGAATCAATGTTCAGATTGACATTGTTACCTCTAAAGCATTCGATGAGTAATCTCAGTCTGATTCTCTATCAAACCATTTTCACATAACATAATGATTGAATAACATCCTCCATCACCATCTGATTGGTTTGATACACCTTTTTTTAAAAGGGGGAGGAAGAGTATAGATTCATTCATTTTTCATACAGCTGCCACAAATTGATTTACATCATTGTAATTTTGCTTGGAAGATTAAAAATCTTATCAAAAGTTCCAGCATCTGTATAGCAGCCATAAAGTTGATGACACGGTACATCATGCCGATTGAAGCATCAAATGAAGTCTTATTTGACTTACTGACACATAAAGTTCATTATGAAGAAATCATAGATACATATTTCTCCGGCTCTATCATATTATATGAAGGGCACTGACATAGGAGAACGATGGTTTTTCAAATGTGAATAAGCTATATTGTAAGCTTACGACCATCACTTTGACGTCAACAGCCTGAGATGCTGATTGTCGAAATTCAAGAGTTGAAGGATTCGTTGAATCAACCTTGGTAACATGTGTTTTGATTGATGAATTGTTGATCCATGGTTTCTCCCCAAATCTAGAGAAGCTGGCACACAAGTTGTTGCCAATGTCTTAAGGAAAGCATCTGAGCAAAGGATTGCCAGTTGTGCCATCAGGCATCGAATTCCATAACAGCAAAGCCGAGTGAGTGAGATCCGCCACTCTAGCTATTTGCCCGTCAGGTTCATGACAAGAGACGATTCATCAAAGTCATACACCAATGTATAAGTCACATGCATGGTTGCACAGTTTGTATCCGAATGCAACCCCATCGAGGTTAAGCATCTAGACAACAACTCTGGCCAACAAAAAGCCTTCTTGTCTTCGGATATCTTGAGCATTCTCATTTCCAGCTCCACCATGATCAAGGAAGCATCATGCCTGTGCCTCGCTGAGACACTGATCCTCAAAGCCGCACACTTGAGGCGAGTCTTATGAGACAGTGACCTTTAGCTTGTGGGGCGTCAACCCCTTGTCAAATCCTGAACACTTGTTAACACCTGGATAAATTTATCATGATGCAACTTAAGTGGGATTATAAGTTCCGCATAATCATATTGTCTACGTATGCTGAAGGCATAACTGCCGCATATGGTCACAATAGGTCGCAGCTTCTATAACAATGTGGCTTCTGAGTCAAAAGCTGATAGCCGATGACTTTTGCCAATAATTGCCGACCAAATAATAATCAAGCCGTGGAAACACATACCCAAGAGGTTTTCGTCCATCGGTCATATATATATATATATATATATCAGGGCTGCATCCCAAGAACTGCAGGGCTGCATCCCAAGAACTGCGATGCACCTTCGGTGCAATGGGCTGCAACCCGAGAACTGCAGGGTTATATCCCTAACATTTTTACCCTGCATCAAATTGATATGACAGGAGCAGGAATTGATCCTTCCTTGCTAAGGTGTAGTGAGCCTTGTATAAATCATACCCTTACACAGATACGCATATGCGGGTACCAATATCTGTGAAAAACTGCTAATGCTACCTTTGCCAAGACCGTGGTTTGTCATCGGATTCTGTGGCCAGTCATCCGAAGCTACCGGAGACATCGACTGAGGTAGACGGAGTTGTGATCCTAAGTTGTGCTTGACAAACATAACTAAATAAATTTCACATTAGTACGTGGCGAATCCATTCTCACTCATCGCGATAGATGTTCGTCAAAGCGTGCGTACTGGACCAATAATCAAGAGTGAGCAGACCGGGTAAAGGATTATAAGTCCAATCCCGTTAAGCAGGGCCACTCTGTTTGCATTAAAACAAGCCCCCGGTGAAATAACTCCGGAAACAAACACGGGCTCCCCATGACCGCCTGTGAACCTCCGAAGTAGCTTCAGGAGGGGAGGAAGGGTTGGGTGCACTAATATATAACAACTGTGGAAACGAACAGCAAACGATCAGTTGTATATATAAGGCCGAGAATCGTTCGATTAATGAGAAATTGTTAATTCGTGGGATCATCGTTCGCAAAAGCGTCGACGGCTAGCGCAAATAATCCGTAACGTACACCTCGGATACTTTGAATCGTCACTCTGACGCACGATACGTGTGGATCAATCAGTAATCCAGCGTCAATCTGTATCACGAAACGCACTTCATTGAACCTTGAAACGTCACTCTGAAATACGATACGCAATTCAAAGGGGGCTACATCCTAAGAACTGTAAGGCATTAGCCTATAAGGCATCGTGCTAAGGTGAGGGACTAAAGTGGACTCAGTTCCCCCCAATAACCTAAAAACACCATGAGGGACGCCTCAAATCGGTGTAAGAAGACTGGTACCAGCAGAAGCAACAACAACAATGACATCAAAGACATATACAAAGGTATGCCCGTTGTGAGGTCACAACTCTTTTAAGAGGGGAGATCTGTCAGGGTCATGACCGATGACATATGTGTCATACATGTCATACGTGCCATACCTGTCAGACATGTCATACCATGTCATGTCATGTCGAGTCATGTCATATATTATAATGACGGACAGTCGTCAGTACGGTCGACTATGACTGTACATGTCGTCAGATGATAAGTCACATCATCTGTCATCATCATTCAAGGAAAGACTTGAATGACACCTGTCATCGAGAGTTCGTATGTCGAACTCGAAGATGGCAAAGCAAGATACATCTTGAAGTAACAAACAAGAAATCATCTTCGCTTCAAGCATGTGCGGAACAAGCATGCGCAGTATTATGGGGCGAACGTATTATTCGTTCTGACGATACTGGTCGTTCAACCAATGTCTCGGGTTCACAACCCAATGGCGGTACCATCTATGCGATGGGAGACATTCGGTATTTAGATGAGCTAGCGTTGTGCTAGAGGCAGCATCTTCTCACAGAAGCCTGCACTCATCTCCGCTCATACGTTGCATGTGTGTTTACTGTCCAATAAACACCAGCATCTTATTGATATACTGAGGGCTCGCTTATCAGCCCTAATACTCGATATACCGAGTTTGGTGGACATTGAAGGGTTGAGAGACCTCGCCCAAGTCCCCAATATGGACACCAATACTTCATATATATCCAATAGTTGACTACCGTGGCGGTTATGGATGTTTCCGCACTCATACTGATCCCATACTGCTAAAAACGAATTCGCCCTTAGGGTGTTAACGGTGAATTCCTTAATACTGAGTGTTTACTGTATCTCACACAAATCATCTTTGCTGACCGGGTTGAAACCCTGTGTGCCCTCCTCCGCACCCATCCCACAGTGTTCGGTGGCATGTAAGGTGTCCCCAAGAGCGTGCTAAAACCTAAAGGTCCCTCCTGCCAAGCGTATATCTAACAAGCTCTTGTAGCATTTCTCCAAAAACCCCTGCTCTTTATAAGGACGAACCCGGGCAAATTACTTACTTACTTAAATACAGTACCTAATCAAAGCTCGAATCCCAACGGGCGACAAAAACGAAATTTCGATCTTACGACGGCCAAACGATAACGATGACATCGCCAGTTCGCCACATCGCCACATCGCCAGTTCGCCACTGTATTCGCGTGTCCACGTGTGCCGCGACGCGACGCCACCCCGACGTTATGGCATGGCAGACGCGGTGTTCACAATACTATGTTACACTTTCACATCGACACAAAACAGAGAATTGCAATCGTCAATAAAAGTTAAAACTCGGTTACACTTACTAATCGTATCGTGCCAGTGCCGTCCGATCGAAAAATGACGTCAAATATTCGGTCGCCGCTCGCGGGCCTACTGGAGATCTCTAGATCGGCTGGCCTAGTATTAATATTGGCACCAATCTAGTACAAATGACGAGATGAGAGAAGAGAGGTGTGGAAATGAGAATAGCAACATACGATGTAACATCGACGACGAGGTTAGGTCATGACGACGGTCGTGAATTACAGGGTGACGACCGTCATATCAACATTTTTCTCCGTCCACCGTTGCGAATATTAGTTTAGTGGTGCTATGTGCGAAAAAAACGCGGCAGGTACGACCGTACGATCAAAAATGTTGTAATCGAACGTTCGAGCGGCTGTCTGAACATCTGCAAAGTTTCCTGCGAGTTCGGTCAAAACTCGCTCCTGCTGTTGTCGCTGCAAGATTCACTTACCTAATGCTTTTACATGTTTTTGCTGGAAACACCGAAATGCTTCCAGGATAATTATATTGTTGATCAGACATAGCGACCGATATAATGACATAGCGCTGAGGCGTAGGGCGCTATGTGTTGGACTTGCACCTTGAGCGCGCAGGTTCAAGTCCCGTCTGGGTCTCGTCGGGAGGTTGTTGCCCGATATAATTATATTGTCTGATCAACAATATAATTATCCTGGAAGCATTTCGGTGTTTCCAGCAGTTTTTCAGCTGATAATAATCTTGTTATTTATATGTTGATGAATAGGTTGTGCGTTTGCGCGCTTCATTTGAGCTCGAATGGTGCGAGAACCATGAGCTCAAAGTTGAGGGGTGTAGCCCCGGATGCCACAAGCTACGAGCGCGTGTAATCCTGGAATGATGCGTAGCAAAGGAACACTCTTAGTCTTCCTTACGGCACCCCAGGAAGCGTAAGGCGCAGGCAAACAAGAATCAACGGCAATCAATTGTTTAAGGTAGGGATAATTTTTCCGGAGGGGGCATCGCGAGATGCTCCGCCCAAGTCGCGGATGAGCATCATCCGTAACTTTAAGCGTAGCATTCTCTTCACAACACCCAATATAATAGGCATGTAAACCGCACAATGCATTACGATAGTTTAGCATTGTAAAATATATCATGGCTGTAGGCACTTTTTTGCCCGAAAACGCTCTTCACAGTGTGAAAACGGCGAAACCCGCTTCTCACTATGAAGGCCGCGAAGCATCTTCTGAGGTTGACCGGGTAATTGCGCGTCGAATCTAGATAAAAAATGGCATATTCCCAGGATATTCCCTGACCGTCGGAATGCATACATCGAGTGTACATGAACACGTCGTGTGGGGTAAGCTACTCGTGTCACCGTCTGGGGGGGGGAGGTTAATCGAAAGGACATCTTCGCGACATGCTCGGGCTGACACCTGACTATGTCCTGTGTCACTCTACTGTACGGGGAATGGGTTGGATGATAGCTGCTGACTGTAATGTCGCGTGCTGACTGGGAGATCATTTACGGGGAATGGGTTGGACGGTAGCCGATGACTGTAGTAATAATCTGCTGACTGTTCAACTGTGTTATGTTATATATAATGTCCTTCAGCCCAATTCTCATTTCAGTTCGAGACGAGACAAGACGAGAGGCAAAACCGAAGCTCAGCTCGAACGGAAGGCTAGCTTTCCAAGGACCAAGCGAATGTTTCACGTGCCCAAGCAAGATACCAGGATGATGCAAAGTGCAGGTACCAGGTACAGCGATGCGAGATGAATGCGCACGTCTTGTCCGATTGTTGTTCGTTTGTGTATCGTTCGTCTAGAAGCCAGCACGCTTCTGCAGATACATATGTCAAGGCTTGGATACAATGGTTTCCCCTCATACTTAAGAAGCTTTTAGAAAACGAAAATATATTGAAACATGTAAGAAACCGGTGTTACAGATTGATTGACACTGATTGTATGGGTGCAGTGCGAATATCTGCCGTGTTAGTGCTGCTGATTCTAAGGTGCGAGATAGTTTTCTGCTTTCCAATCAACTCCTTCCATCGTATTCGACTTCGCAAAGCGTTGTTCTTGTTCTGGAATACGTAGTAACGGCGAGGAAGCCTTCTATATTTTTGCTTTTCTACACGTGTCTAACCAAAATGCTGTATGGTTCTTTGCTTTGCGACCTTCTTCTTCCCACAGCCACTCTCAGCTCGGCGACATCCTCTCGCTGTGACCAGTTGTCAACGTCGTCCGGAGCTACCGCGCGCGAAAAGCTTGTCGATATCCACATCGACCGAGGCCTGCAAGCCTGAATGGTATGATTTCTTTGGTCACTAGGTATTCCGATTGCACGTTCTGCTTTTACTGCCATGACACTGGAGAAATTCGCTCCTCGCGTGTATGAGGAACTCGGTAAGGCAAAGCCTTGGATCATAAGGCGTCTTAAGTGCCGTGAAGCCCTCTATAGGCCTTTTTCGCTACGAATCTTTTGTGAACAAAGGAGTGCTGCGGAGGAGGAGCTGTGCCTACTTCAGCGTCGGAGCAGAGCAGTCTGGACGACGTGCAGCGCTGCTTTCGGGCTGCGGGAGCGGCTTGGCGCTGAGCGCGCAGAGTGCGAGTGCGCGGGAGTTAGTGCCAGGTAGCTTGCTCGCTTCCCCCTCCCAGAAAAAGATCGAATGACAAAGAGTTGTATGGACAGTCGATCCTTCACGTGGCGCTCCACGTAAAAGTTTTGCAGATTGGAACGTTCTGAAAAACTGCGCCTCAGATGCGCCCATACCTTTTTTGAAGCTGTTTGCCATCAGCAAGCTCAGATATCTCCCATCGCACCTGCCATTCATGACAAATGCAGTCGGATGTGTGCGACACACAGAAGATACCCCGGAGAACTTGAAACTGGTGAAGAAGATTTGTAAGCTAATGGCGAAAGGTGACTTGTTCTACTGTTCCGAGTCGGGCTTTACGGGCTCAGTATCAAACGCTGCGAATCCCTGGTGGTAATATGCGCGCGTGTGTCCACAGGGGAGTACGACGCTGTGAGTAAACTGACTGCCGAAGAGGCCAAGGTGCAACCCCGTTAGCGCTGACACCTTGAGCCTACTATGCGGTCGGGGTTACTCCGTTCAACGGTCGCCATTAATATGCGTATTTGCAGCACCGCAAGTGAAGCACTACGTATAATAGCCATTTAGCTGGTGTTCACACAAGTGGCGAGAAAATGTGTACGTAAATTGATAAGGCTGACGTCGTCTGTGGTGGCGCATGGAGAGAATTGATTGAGGCACAGAACGAACATAACACGACTGGAAGCAGACCCACGAAATGGCTACCATCTACCAATGTGTGCCTGTCGTGTTCCGTGTAGACGTCGTTGAGTCTAGGAAGTATGTACATGTATGCAAAATCGCGATCGCTGCTTGATGCTGCGGGTGGTGCTGCATGTCGGGCTGCTTCATCCTTGGTTGATGCTCGACGGTGGCCAAGACTAATTTGCGCCCGCTGCTTAGTGTCAGACATAGAGGGATTTGTGGCTAATCAGCATTAGACTGAGAGGAGCATGCAAATGCCACATTTATGGGTGGAGGGGAACGCATAGTGGCTCCTGAGTGACAGGCTGAGCATCACCTCCGACTGTTGCGCGGTGAAAAGCCTTTGGTGTGAGGCTGCTGCTTGGTTCGCGGTGAGATGGATGCACGGTTCATAATCGGTGTCGAGCTGCAAGTTCTACAGTGGCTGGTTCATGACAGGCTGAAATGCAAGGTGGACTGGTTGCGGCTCGTTGTTGAGCAGAGAGGAACACGTGTTTGCTGCAAAGTGTTGGCAGCATACAGCTGGGGCTCGATGTTGGGCTGCCGTTAGTCGGTCAACTTCGGGCTGAGAGTCCCTCTCAGATGCTGCTTGTTTCATGTCGAGGGGGAAGCGTTGATGTTGCTCGGTGTGGGAATGAGCGTCTCGGATGCATGTTCATGCTCGATGCCGGGCTGAGAGGGGCCATATGGCGACTTCCCAATATCAGCTGTCAAGCTGCAAGGGACCTCTGTTTGCAACTCATCTTTAGGTTGAGGAGGACCTCTGTGCTGGGCTGAGAGATATTCAGAGCTGTCCCACGGTCTCAGGCTGACAGAGAGAGACAGAGAGACAGACATACACAGGTTTGGCTGCAGTTCATGTTTGGGCTGTACACGATGGGTAGATGCTGCCTGGAGTCCGGCCGGCAGGCGATATGGCTATCGACTCGTAGTAGGTGCATACCATCGATCGGCTTTTGAATTTAAACGCAAAAAAGGAAGTTGTTATTTGTTCTGCGCAGGTTGTGAAGCAAGGACCTGAGGAGTTGCCGTATTGTGGCAAGTATTTTGGACAAAGATGTGTGAAGGACTTCTACTCTAAGTTCGAAGAGTACTTCACCATCACAAAGATTCCAGAAACTCTGTTCTACTTAGGTGCATTGCACGCTTCGTCATCCCAATTTTTGTTGTTTGCGAGCAAAGGTGTTGGGGAACTGACTGGAGCACAGGAAGGAAATGCAGCGAGGTTTATTGGCTGGCGCGGGGCATGGAAGGCCGATGCCGGCAGTGCGTAGCAGGCTGTTGAATGGACGTGACTGAATGTGCCAGAAGTCGAGCAATTGTGGAATATGGAGAATTCATGTATCATATATCGAGATGTGAGGAATAGGAGATGTGAAAAATCGGAGTGCTCGTGCAGGGGAAACTGGAGCCATATTTGCTGCCTTTGACTATGAGTACGTTGTCGCCAAGAACTGTGAAGTGATGCTGAGCACATCCGTGGCGATGAAGATTGTTATCACGGATGGCAAGTTGACCAAAATGGCGATGATAGGAGATACTTTGTCTGAATATCTCACTCTGCAAAAAGCTGAAGTGCTTTAAAGGTTCAAAATGCATGAGTAAACATCAAACCTTGTTGTAAGAGAGAGCCGCATACGACTATGGCATATATTGTCCAGGTTCCCAGTTTCCCTCACTCTCCCCTAGTGCCTAGTCTAGTTATAGAAATACGCATGTGCTAGTCAAAATAGATACCGGCTGCTAGACCCTAAAAGGCACGACCCGCCAGGTTACATGGGGGGCTATAAGCCAACACAATTTCGGGCAGCTTAAGCCATCAGTACACGTGCCCCGTGCGACGTCAATCTGATATCGTTTCCGCTGCGGCCCGTTAGTACAACTAATTGCAGGTCAATGCATTGCAACAATGACATATTTGGTTCATACAAATATTATGGAATTTCAATTACGGTACGTGTGTGTGTTTGGGGGAAGGGGGCAGGGTAGGGGGGCAAGGCAAAATGTTCATACGCGATGGCATGTATAGTCTGAGCCGTTGTAACTCCAAGCAAACATTACAAGGGTTTTCGATCGCGTGTGGGAGGTCTCGCGGCAATCACTAGCTCACTTATTAATGTGCCCAAACGCATAAGCAGCACTCGGAAGCAGTAGACGTATCCATAACTTTGCTCACTCCACCATGTGGTATATTATATCCTTGTCGAGATACCACTATCTGAGACAACGTTGGGTCGATGGCGCATCGATGATTTTTTTTTATTTTGATTTCTACGAGAGTTTGAGTATTCATCGGATAAACGATCCGGTCGCGCAGTATCGAGTATCAGTATCAGTATGTGTCGTGTAATTGTGGTCGGGTGGCAACAGGGCAATATTCGTGTATCGAGTAGGTGGTTTTGGGACCCAAAGGATACCCGGATTTTCAAGGGGGGGGGATTTTTCCCCTATATGAGAATTGATTCCAAAAATCTAAGATGATCTAAAAGACGTCCTCCAACGCAAGTCGGCGGTGTACATCAGATTCATGACTTAATGAAAGAGGAAATTTCGCTGTCCCTTGCGCGGCGGTTATCTTTTCATCCCTGAAAAAATTGGAACAATCACTTTCACGCAACTCGTTACGGGGATTTGTGTATAACACAACACGCAGTCCCGTGTTTCGGTCATACGCGCAGTCCCGCGTTTTAGAATGTCTAATGCAGTAGGTCAAGTTCCCGCAGTCAACTTGTGAGTTGAGAAACTAGGAGCGCTAGTTTTTTTTTTTTAATTTACAAATTGAATATTTTACAGGGTCTTAATATTTCTACTTATATTCTACAACTGTTTTCACACGGTATTCTCCTCGAGGATCCGAGTTGCTTCCTCCGACGTGAGGGTCTATCTCTTGGGATTTTTCGGACACTGTCTCGTGTGTCCTTCTACTACTTTTTCGCCGTTGCACAGCCCACACACACAAATATATATATGCGCGCTTCTCGTGGTCTTCGTAAGTTTTCTTGCTGAATTCCCGGAAGGTCGGGCTGGACATCCTCAGCACACGTCTGAGGGTCTGCAGCCCTGCTGGGTCTTCGTTTGCGTTCCCTCCGCCGTTGGCGGTGTGCGTGGTTGAGCAGTAGGGACTTCCAGATTTTGTTCATCGCTTCGATGACCCAGGAAGAGTAGCGCACGAAACTACTGTGCCTCTCCAAGTGAGGTACAGCATGCGCCATAGTCGAGTGATCGTAGCACCCGATATTCAATTTATGGTGCTCCGGTAATTTATGGGGCTCCACCCAACTCAATGTACATAGCTGACCGTATTTTTCATAGCTTCCGAAGCAGACAATGTATCTCCGCATACCTTCGGAGATCGTGCGGTACTGCTGGATGTCCTGCTCTGATAGTTCTGGCTTGGTCATCGACCGAGTTAGGATTGCCAGACCGTCGGTCACCCGCTTCACTGCAGGTTGAAGCGGGTGTCCCCGCAGGATCTCGTTGGTGTGCTCGGAGTCCAGCATAAGTGTCTGAGAGTCCGTGGCATCCCAGCCTTTCATAGGTCTCGGCTTGTTCATTTTGGTTTCGTCCACGGTTTTCAAGTCACGGTCGATCTGCGGAGCCAACTTCTGGAGGGGAACACCTCTCCAGTTGCGGTTCCAGTTTATCAGCCAGTGACACGAGTCCATAACCTATCTCTTTGGAGGTGTTTGTGTCAAAGGTGGTCCAGCTTGATTTTGCAGGCCTGATTTATCTTTGCAATCAGCAGTTCTGCACTGGTAACCCCGTTGTACCCGCCCTGACCAGTGTTGGGAATGTCCATCCCCGAACCAGCAGTAAGTGTTGGTCAAGGTCGTCCTCCCGTCGAAAAATATTTAGTTCCTCTATATTTTCATGCGCACGTGATAGCTCTGGTTTATTTTTTCAAGTCGGGGCATGCACTCCAGCGTCCGCGCTTTGTTCGAGTCCGCCACGATAATGTGGCATGTCGCATTTGGATCGAACTGACACCCAGTTCCCCATAAGCACCCCCAAGCGGCCCTCGCGGGCCGTTGTGGTAGTTGTATACATAAGCAGCAAATAAATGCTATGTCTGCACAAAAGAAATCCACCAGACCGTTTCGCCAATGAAGCAGTGATCGGACGAGTCACCTCCACCTCACCGCGGGGAAGCTGGTGTTCGATGTGAGCAAGGATGATTTTCATAAGTTTGAAACACTCTTTCTGGTTGTCGCAGAAAGCGAGTGGGCGAACTTTCAGGACGGAGTTCGCTTTCTCGTCCGGATCGATCAAATATTAAATGTATTGGGAAAAATAATTAATATAGAATAAGTTTTCTTAATCTTAGAATAACCCGTTTCATCGTTAATTTAGAATAAGTTTTCTTGATGTCATCCGGCTATGACCGGTGGTCCTTTTCACGACTCGTGTTCAAATAATGTGCACACAGGTCAAACGCTCTCGTTCCCGCTGGTGCCATCATGAGGAAGCCTCCAAAAAGCTTTAAGAAGGTTTGTCTCGCTTGTGATAATGGTGGGCGCCGTTGTAATAGACACTCACGGCGTGTCCTGCTTGAAAAAAGGCCCCTGTACTTCTTCTAGATTCTAAACCCTTTGACTTGCCTTTTACCGGTGCACGCGACCGGCAAGCATCTTTGAAACTTCCGAGTTTCAAAGATGCGTTTTGTATTTTGGGTGCACCCTAATTTTACAAAACGGCCGAGCGCTTCCCGTTTGTGCGGGATATTCACATTTATTCCATGGAATATTTCATATGGATTAACACACATAAGCACGAAGGCATCGGCCACGCATCTTTGAAACTAACGAGTTTCAAAGATGCGTTTTTTGTCATTTGGGTGCGCATACCCAAATAACAAATCAGCCGAGCGCTTCCCGTTGGCGTGGGGTATCCAACGCTTGAATGTTGAATATTCATTGTAATATGAGTTAGCAAGCGAGGTTGCAAAGGCATCGGGACAGAATCTACGAAACTGTCCTATGCCTTTGCCTTTGGGTTTGGGTTCGAAGGTGACACCCAAACCCAAAGATGCCAAACAGCCGAGGGCTTCCCGTGCGTCCTAGAGCACGAAACTTGGCACGAATACTGCCAAGATACGTATATTTGAGTTACTTGAAGCTCAAGGCTTCAAGTTACTTTTGCGCGAAACGCGCAATCTATTTCTAAGGCAGATGTTTTGGGTTTGGGTTCGAACGTGACACCCAAACCCAAAGATGCCAAACAGCCGAGGGCTTCCCGTGCGTCCTAGAGCACGAAACTTGGCACACATACTGCCAAGATACATATCTTTCAGTAAGTTGAAGCTCAAGGCTTCAAGTTACTTACTTTTTGTCAAGCAGAACACGCCGTGAGTGTCTATTGTGGCAAAGATGGCAAATAATAAAAGTCATTATGCGTAAAGAGTCGTTAATCACGGCCGTGACTTTTAGATTCACGGCCGTGAATCTTTCCGAATGGAACCAAAAACCGTTCGATTTTAATCGAACGGTTTTTGGTTCCATTCGGACATATGGACATCACGGCAAGACAACTCTTCAGTGTAATATTTCGCATGGCATGGGGATAGCTCAACAGGTACAGGTACAACGTCATGGATGCATGCACCGGTCATAGCCGGATGACTTAAAGAAAACTTATTCTAAATTAACGATAAAATGGGGTATTCTAAACTTATGAAAAAATATTCTAAATTAAATAGCCTACCAATGTATTGCTCGCACGCCACTGTCGTGTCATCGAACTTGCTGAAGCTAAAGTTGTCATCATCATGTTTGTAGTGTCGCATGCGTCGCTGTCCACCACGTCGTAAATAGTCTTGCAGTTCGGGGACGACGATGTCCCTCACGACATTGGTAACAGCATACCCAACCACGTTCTTCTCGTCATCCAAAAGCGCGGTTAGAGGAATGCCCGTTTCCACCTCAAACCACTTGATCACCTTACGTAAACACTAGGAAGACCGTCCACATGTCGGCGTGGCGTCTTATATTTATCCTTAGACAGTTCAAGGTCGTGGAGCAGCGCGATGATCTCGTTAACTTCGATGCCTATTCCACGCACGATTTCGTGTAGGTATGAATATGTTGGAATAGATAGACCAGCGTTTTCTGGTTTTGATATATACCGTAGGGTGTGCGTGTCCAAGTCACCACCACAAGCCTCTTTCAAGGTATCGGCGCGTGCTTCAAAAATTTCTATCTCCGATAGAACTCGAGGACCTGTATTGGCCACGAGTGGATGTTCGTGTTGAACCTCGATTCGTGGCGCCAGCTTCGGCGCAAACGTCGGGATTTTCATCGGTTTGGACCCATATCGTTGATTATGATATCAAGGGAGGAACTGAGGAAGGGTGAGGCGTAGGCGGTTTGACCTTCTCGCACGAGGGACACGTATCCCGAGAAGCGGATCGGATTCGGGTAGAACTGTTGAACGATATGTTTCCGGGATGGGAATATGAGTGTTCATGATATTTGCAGTGAACCGCCCTTTCCGCGCGTTTGGGACTTTCTCTTGAAACGCGGCTTGCTTACCGCATATATTTTCGACTTAATTGGTCAAGCGTAGTAACGTCGTGAACCATGGCGCATTCACTGAAGACTACAGTCTTCCGCGTCGAAACCCAAACCGCAAATCAGGGTGATCCAAAAAACACTCGTCCAAGGCATATATGGGCACATACGTGGCATATATTGCTTAAACAAGTGCTTTTAAATGCACCCACGGTCGGAAATTTTCGAAATTTCAAACATCTAGCAACGGTCAGCCGTTCATGGGTTGCTGGCAACCATCTTCGTGGCCGTTACGCGCTCCACGTGCACGGTCCGCGTGGCAGGAAAAGCCGGCCGCAGTTCGCTTCGCAGAGCCGGTCGACCACCATGCCGTTGACCGCGCGACCACGCGACACTTCAAAAAATACACCTGAACGTACACACTAGGAAGGATTTCTGTTAAAAACTGTTAATGATGTGTTAAAAAATGTTAATCGAGTGTTAAATAGTGTTAATGTGGAAACTGGGTGTTAATCAAGTGTTAATACGCGAAAAATTTCATAATGGGCTATATTATAGGCGGAAAAGTGTTAATGAGGTGTGAAGAAAGTGTTAAACGTTGGCGAGGGAGTGTTAATGGGACAGTTCAGGAGTGTTAACGGAAGGCTGCATCTGTTAATCGCGGTATAATCACGCTGCTGCGAATTATATTGGAGCCAGAACACACGCCTGTTTCGCCGATGCATTTGAAAAGTGTTAATACCCAGCGCAGCCACCGTGATGTGGGTGTCCTGGCGAGATAATCATTTCAAAATGCAGTCGCCACTGACAACGCCCATACCCATCGACGATCGACAGGATCATCTACGGTAGATATAGGTGCATCCGCGAACACCAAACGCATGAAGACCTTATTAAGACCTATCTAGCTACGTACGTAGGATGGAACGATAGTTGGACGTAGGTAGCTTGCGAAATCATTTCTGAGCTGACGTTCTGCCCGAGCAGACCAGCATATATAATATATTTGTTACGAGAGAAACCCGAGTCTGTAAAATTTGTAAGGTGCCAAATCGTTGCACGGTCGCTGTTACGTATATTTTTATCCACACGTTTATAGACTGCAAACCAAAGGGTGGGGTTGCGTGGTGTTCGTTCATAACAGATGGATGACCAGTGGAGCGCAAACTTGGCGACTGCTGGAAAGCAACCGCGGACTGCTAATAACGCGGTAAGTGCAGATTGTGGAACAGAATCTTCGTTTATTTTAAGTGTGAGTAAACTGATGCGGGCGATGTTCAGGCTCCCGGTGGCGCACATCCGGGCGCGGGGTTAGTTGGGCCCGCTAAGGTAAACGCCGGCACCGGAGCATTTATGCAAGCCTCTTGTCCCTGTTTTTTTAAGGGTGTTCTTCGTATAAGCCGGAGGTCACGCTGGGGACATACCGTCGCCAGCGTGGCCTGCTTCTGGTTGGTTGAAGTGTTTCATTTTCGTGTTCACCGGGTTTCATTTTTTTACATGTGTTGAAGCCTCTGCGGACCGTGTAGCGCGTGCGCTGATCGCCAACGGGCCGGTCGCGCAACGATGCGGCGGTTATGCAAGCCTCTTGTCCCTGTTTTTTTAGAGGGTGTTCTTCATATAAGCCGGAGGTCACGCTGGGGACATACCGTCGCCAGCGTGGCCTGCTTCTGGTTGGTTGAAGTGTTTCATTTTCGTGTTCACCGGGTTTCATTTTTTACTGTGTTGAAGCCTCTGCGGACCGTGTAGCGCGTGCGCTGATCGCCAACGGGCCGGTCGCGCAACGATGCGGCGGTTATGCAAGCCTCTTGTCCCTGTTTTTTTAAAGGGTGTTCTTCATATAAGCCGGAGGTCACGCTGGGGACATACCGTCGCCAGCTTGGCCTGCTTCCGGTTGGTTGAAGTGTTTTCGTTTCGTGTTCACCGGGTTTCATTTTTTTAATGTGTTGAAGCCTCCGCGGACCGTGTAGCGCGTGCGCTGATCGCCAACGGGCCGGTCGCGCAACGATGCGGCGGTTATGCAAGCCTCTTGTCCCTGTTTTTTTAAGGGTGTTCTTCATATAAGCCGGAGGTCACGCTGGGGACATACCGTCGCCAGCGTGGCCTGCTTCTGGTTGGTTGAAGTGTTTCATTTTCGTGTTCACCGGGTTTCATTTTTTTACTGTGTTGAAGCCTCTGCGGACCGTGTAGCGCGTGCGCTGATCGCCAACGGGCCGGTCGCGCAACGATGCGGCGGTTATGCAAGCCTCTTGTCCCTGTGTTTTTAAGGGTGTTCTTCATATAAGCCGGCGGTCACGCTGGGGACATACCGTCGCCAGCGTGGCCTGCTTCTGGTTGGTTGAAGTGTTTCATTTTCGTGTTCACCGGGTTTCATTTTTTATGTGTTGAAGCCCCTGCGGACCGTGTAGCGCGTGCGCTGATCGCCAACGGGCCGGTCGCGCAACGATGCGGCGGTTATGCAAGCCTCTTGTCCCTGTTTTTTTAAAGGGTGATCTTCATATAAGCCGGAGGTCACGCTGGGGACATACCGTCGCCAGCGTGGTATGCTTCTCGTCGTTTTAAGTGTTTCATTTTCGTGTTCACCGGGTTTCATTTTTTTACATGTGTTGAAGCCTCTGCGGACCGTGTAGCACGTGCGCTGATCGCCAACGGGCCGGTCGCGCGACGATGCGGCGGGTTATGCAAGCCTCTTGTCCCTGTTTTTTTAAAGGGTGATCTTCATATAAGCCGGAGGTCACGCTGGGGACATACCGTCGCCAGCGGTCGTCTTCTGGATGATGAAGTGCTTCCGGTTGTTTGTTGCGTCCTACTTAGGAAGCTCCATCAGCGACCGCAGCCGAAGCTGGAGGGGGTGCCTCCGCCCCCCCCGCTGCTGAAGACGCGGCGGCTGCGGCTGGCAGCAAGGTACGCATTGCACCCGCCATTCCCGCTTCCTGCTGCGTTTTCCCCGCCCCCCCCCTAAATATACACACTTCATTCCCAACGAACGAGTATGCGGTCATCCATCTTGCAGGCCGACCCCCGGTTCTTATTTTGGCTTCCACCACCGGCTGCCTGTGACGCGTGCCGTGTTGCTCGTGCGCTGCTCGCCAACGGGCCGTGCGCGCCTCGTAGCCGCGGCGTTTTAGCGTTTCACCTCACGCCCGTGACGTGGACCGTGTTGCTCGTGCGCTGCACGCCCACGGGCCGTGCGCGCAACGGACCCGCGGAATTTAAGCGGTTCACCTCACGGCAAGCTGCGGGTTATTTCCTCGCGCGAGCGTGCCTCGTCCATATCGTCCCCCGGAGTCCTCCTGTCCGGTTCGGGGTGTGTCCAAAGATGTCCGGTTGCGGCCCGCCGCTCTAAGTTGAACCGTGGCCGTGCCGTACTCGTAGCTCGTCGGTGGCCCGCCAACGGGCCGGGCGCGGAAGGTGGCCGCGGTGTGCGTCCGTTTTGCCTAGCGTACCTCTCCGATGTTGCTGATACCATGGTGTCCGCAACCGACACCTAACCTGTGACACAGCGGACCAGTCCTAGGCAGGCATGCTAGCTTAGGGGGCATATCGCTCCCATCGTTCCGGTTCTTTTCGTTGTCCAACATGTTTCGGTTTGCGCCACCGTTTGCCGCCGTGTGTGCATCGGGTGGCCGCAATATCCCACACCGTATATACGCACAGTACACTGATCCAGGTTAATCAACAACCCTGGGTTTGCGGTTTGTTTCCTAGCGGGGGAAAAAATTCAAACGGCGCAGAAATCGTTTCCTTCGGCGCCAGCAGCAAGGAATCACTACTGCGGACAACCGGGATTATGACGAGGGTCTCCAGGAGTATCTGGAAAAACAAATTCGCACCTTGTTCGACGGCATCCCGTTTTTACGTGCCGTCGCCACGCGCGCGGGGTGTTCCAATGTGGATCCGAAGAATATCATCGAGCCTCAAAATGCCGAACCGGTGAGTGGCGCGTACGGCGCCGTCACACGAGGTTGCACACTGGACCGCACGGACCTGGTCGTGGTCAAAAGGTTTTGCAAAACCTCGGAGCTACAGCCGCACCCCAAGACCAACGGAAACCTCCAAAGGAAGGCAGCGCCCACCCAGCCGCCCAAGGAGTTCAAGCGGTGTGCGCAGGAGCTAGTCATGACAAAACTGGCGTCGCAAGCGGCACCCACTTACGTCGTGCCCTGTACACGATGGGGTGTGGAGACCAAAACTCGGCTAGCGCTGCGGGTCGGGCCAGTTCCGATGCTCGTCATGCCCGATCGCGGCCGGACGCTATGGGAATTCATGCGGGATCCGCCTGAGGGTGACCTCTCCTTGGAGGTCAAGCTGCTACTTGCCAAGGAGGTGCTGAAGGCGTTTGAGCAGTTGCACTCCAAGGGTATCGTGCACGGCGACGTCAAGGGTAACAACGTGGTCGTTGCCGAAGCGCTGCAATCACCATATCCCATCACGCTGCGAGTCATCGACTTCGGAGTTGGCTGCGTCGATCGAGAAAACCTGAAGTCTGCGCATGACGAGCGTCCTCTCGGTCGAGAGGACCGCCGTTATCTTGCTCCTGAGCACCGGGATCACGGCCCAAGCAGGCCAGGAGACATGTGGTCTGTGGGTGGACTCCTGGTCCAGCTCTTCCAGCACCCGCAGGCTGGTGGCGAACGTCACCAATGGGACTATATCCTAAGTCAAGCGAAACCGCAGAATGGATTCATGAAGCATGCACTCATGCAGCGCCTGAAGGAATGCTTCAGCGTAGACATGGCCAAGCGTCCGACAGCCGCGAATCTGCTGCGCACGTTTGACAACACTAGGATCCAGACCTTCGGTGACAAAGGCTTTCCGCCTCGCATTGAGCTGGCTGGGTGATTTCCAATAGGGCCGACATGTGAACTTGACAAATGTATACATTTAAATATAGCGCCGACATTGCCGTAAACAAATCGGTCCATGTATGTATTCCTATCGCATCACGCATAACGCGCTAGACACACACATGCATTTGCCTACCGGAGGTCACGCTGGGGGACATACCGTCGCCAGCTTGGCCTGCTTCCGGTTGGTTGAAGTGTTTCATTTTCGTGTTCACCGGGTTTCATTTTTTAATGTGTTGAAGCCTCTGCGGACCGTGTAGCGCGTGCGCTGATCGCCAACGGGCCGGTCGCGCAACGATGCGGCGGTTATGCAAGCCTCTTGTCCCTGTTTTTTTTAAGGGTGATCTTCATATAAGCCGGAGGTCACGCTGGGGACATACCGTCGCCAGCGTGGCCTGCTTCTGGTTGGTTGAAGTGTTTCATTTTCGTGTTCACCGGGTTACATTTTTTAATGTGTTGAAGCCTCTGCGGACCGTGTAGCGCGTGCGCTGATCGCCAACGGGCCGGTCGCGCAACGATGCGGCGGTTATGCAAGCCTCTTGTCCCTGTTTTTTTAAGGGTGATCTTCATATAAGCCGGAGGTCACGCTGGGGACATACCGTCGCCAGCGTGGTATGCTTCTGGTTGGTTGAAGTGTTTCATTTTCGTGTTCACCGGGTTGCATTTTTTAATGTGTTGAAGCCTCTGCGGACCGTGTAGCGCGTGCGCTGATCGCCAACGGGCCGGTCGCGCAACGATGCGGCGGTTATGCAAGCCTCTTGAGCTCTTGTCCCTGTTTTTTTAGAGGGTGATCTTCATATAAGCCGGAGGTCACGCTGGGGACATACCGTCGCCAGCGTGGTATGCTTCTCGTCGTTTGAAGTGTTTTCGTTTCGTGTTCACCTACACATACATGCATTTGCCTACCGGATGGTGACCTTTTGCAAGGCTAGTGTCCGGCTTATTATATGCAAGCGTCTGCCTCCTATGAATGGTCTACCTCATCATTATTGTCTCTAGGGGTCTTGGGGTGCTTGCGTATGTGCGAGCTCGTATATAGAATTCCTATCCGGTAATGTTACGAGCCACACCGGTTAACACACAGGTGCACGGAGGGTTTCCTATGGGGGGCATATTGTTCTCGGGAGCTTTGCCGTGCTCGCCATGTATATACTCCTGTCGTTTGCATGCAACTACATGTTGTGCGCTTCCCGGTGGCATATCGTTGCTGAGGAAGTCACACGGTGTTCGTGTTGCGTGCTGTCGCACAGATGTTCCCCGACTGCCCGCCCGAGGTTGCCCACGGCGATGACGCTGCATCTAAACAAGTCGAGGAAGAACTACTAGAGGATCATGTCCATAGGATCAAGCCTCCCGACACCGTGAAACCAGTCGGGCACAACGATGCAGGCTTTCTGCCTATTATGCCCAAAAACCTGACACCTGATGACCTGCGCGACTTGCCATGGTGGGCGTATCTGTCTGATCGCCCTCCCCCGGCAGAGGGCACCGTGGAAGACGGGGAGGCATGCACCTTCGATTGGAAGTGGTCCGTGCAGATGCTGGATGCGGCCTGCTCGGAGGTCGTCCTGAAGGAAATCATTGACATTTGCAACCGGCACCTGGTTGCCAGTGCCAGTTGGAAAGAGCTGTATGGTACGTGGCACAAGGATACATCTGAGCAAAACCTGCTTACCCTCCGGGAGCACTACGCGCTGTGGCGCAAGGGAGTGTTGAAGCCGGTTGTTCAGGTGTCCAAGGAAGGGACAGCTGGCGTTACAATGGAGGACACTGTGGGCGACCCTCGTGACTGGGTGCAAGTCGTGGATGCCTCGATGATGCGCGCGACCCAGGAAAAAACGGAGTGCGAGGATGAGCTCGCGCGGCAACGTAGTGAGCACACGGACGGGTTCAATGCTATGCTCACCGTGTTCATGACGTATGTGGTAGACTACCAGTTGCTGAAGGCTGAGGTCCTGTTCTCTCATAAGGAAATCGGCGCGGACTTCACATCTGGATCTCACGAACTGGGTGAGGGCGCGCGCTATACCATACAGGCCAACTGGCATGTTGGGCACTGGCTATTCCCATCCATCTTCACCACCGTGAAGCATGGCCTTGTGGACGACAGGCTGCGGTCTGGGATTCTTGAAGCTGAGGGAATGGTGGTGAAGCGGACCTACGACAACCCGACGCCTCTAGGGCGGGACGTCGAGAGCAAAATCCAGTTCCTTCACACCGATACCATCTTTCCCAAGGCAGGCAAGGGATCCTGGGGCTGGCCGGATTACGACGTGTTCTCATGTGGCCTGTTGCTGAGGGCCCAATGCCTGACGGAGGTGCTACCCGAAACGCAGCGGGCCTGCCATTGGGACAGGTTTTGCTCGATGGATTACAGCCTCGTGGTTCAAAACTCCAGGCATGGCGATCCCACTTCGGCTCCCTTCCGTCGTGTTCACCTCGGGGGTCCCATGGGAACACTGTGGTTCTGGCCAGCCGACCGCATGGCGCACCGCGGTCTTTCTCCAAGTGGGCGCCTCCCGCTCGACCGTACTCGTCCTAAGCAGTTCTACTTCGTGATCTACTCCGCAGCCAGAGTGCGTACTAAGGGAACCATTGACCTGAATAACGCGGTACTCGGCAGCCCGCACAGTGTCATCTCGCAATATGGCTTGGCGTGCCGCATGATGTGCGTTGCGTGTGGAGACGAAATACGATTTGCGGGAGGCTACGACACCTTGCCAGGTGTTTGGGCGTGTTCCCTGTGCAGATCAGGCGTTCTGGGTTGTGACGCTCTGCGTACTATCGGAGCCGTGATGTGTGGTCCGTGCCAGCGTGTGCGGCGCGAAGCTGAAGTCCGGGCGCCACTATCCGCGCATGAGAAGCACCCGGGGCAGGCGGCCACATTGGCCGATTACTGCAAGTTAGACGAGGCCGAGGCGAAGCTGCATGCACTCCTGAATGTGGAGGACCTAGGCCTTGCTTGGAACAAACTCCGCGGGGTGCTCGGCGCTGAGGCGTGGGGACGCGCGGATGCCACGGTGAAGCACAGGATCGCCAACCTGACTTGGGGTGACGGTGAACATCCAACCGGTGAACGCCCGCCGGCGCGGCCTTTGCAGGACTCTGGCGACGGCATCACTGCTCTCTGGGACCGACGGGCTACCCGTGACGACGCATTCTCATCTTTTGACGATCACCAGTTGTACCGGGAACTGGGTGTCTGCTGCCCGGGCTTGCGTAGTGTCGTGTTCGGTATGCTTACCGCGTTGAACGCGCAGCGCCTGCGGACAGCCGGTATTCCTCTTGGCGCGGACAAGTCCTACAGGAAACAACACCTGTTCCATACGGACGCGGAGGGCGGGCTGCATGTGAACATACGTGTTGCTAAACTCTTGCAAAGTCCTGATCAGCTGGACCTGGGTTTCGCAAACAAAGTGGCGGCGAAGCTGTCGCACCGATGGGATCCCGGACATGCACGATCCCTCGTCGTGCGATGCGATTGTGCATACGAGACTGGTGGAGATGCGTCACGAGCGATGCCCGGCAAGTGCATCGTGCGGGCAAGTGCATCCCATAAAGACCATGGGGAGTACCGCGTGCGTGCTCTGGGTGCGTGCCGTAACCAACAGAGAAGCAAGGCAGCAGCCGAGCCTTCCATGGATCTCGCTTCTGAGGAGGCATTGCGAGCGGCAACCGCAAACGGTTTCCAGCCAAACACTGTTCCGCCAAACTTTGCACCAAACTTTGCACGTGTTTCGTTCGGTACCGATGACGTCATCCTGATGCCCGTGGACCCCCGGGGGCGTATATTGGAGGCATCCTTCGACCATCCCGACGAGATTTTCCCTAATGTGCTGCCGTTAGCACGTCGCGTGCTGGCTCACGTGCATTGGCCGCTCGAGGGTACTGCAGACCGTTTTACTTCTCTCGCGGAGTTCGAGCAGGCCTTGGCCAAACACGGCCTGCGACGAGTCCAGACAAAAGGGGACGGCAACTGCTGGCTGCACGCCTTGGGTGTACACATTCCGGAAGTGCTTGAACAGGGTTCCTCCGTGAAGGTCCTCACAATGAACTTCCGTAACGCCATCTGCGCGTCGTACGATTTCAATCGGCAGCTTTACCCCACCGGGATGCTCGACGCTCGTCTTGCTGACGGAGGGCCGCCACTGCGCAGAATCCTGCTTACTGCCCAAGCGTACAACGAACCGCAGTTCCTCCATATCATTGCGAACATGCTTCGGCGAGTTATTCAGGTGTACACTCTGTGGCCGATGGTCGACGTGCCAGGGGTGGGGTGCAATGTTCCCACCGATACCGATGCTCTGGCAGGATACTTGCCGCCTTTCAGCATGAAATATATTTGCCCACATCCGTCACTGGGCTTGGCTAGCCGTGAACCGGTACGAGTCGCCCATTACGTTCAATTTAATAAGTTTCCTGGACACTACGAGCGGATCGAGGCATTTCCAGATCCAGGTAGATACCCGTGTACACACCGTCGTGAGGTACTGTTTTCGAATTGTCTCTAGGGGTATTGGGGTTCTTTGGTATGTGCGAGCTCGTATAGAGATTCTTTATCTGGTAATGTTACGAGTCACGCTGGTTAACACACAGGTGCACGGAGGGTTTTCTATGGGAGACGTATTGTTCCGTGCTCACCTTGTTGGAGGTTTACCGTCCGCACCTTGTTTAGACTCCTGTTGCTTGCATGCGACTACATGTTGTGCGCTTCCCGGTGGCATATCGTTCGCCAGGAAGTCACACGGTGTTCGTGTTGCCCGGCAGCACAACATATGTCGTTGTAGCCCGGCAGAGCATGTACGGCCTGGGGTTGCTTACCTATGCCTGTGATGTGTGTATGCACCAGAGGGAGCCATGGACCACACGCAGTAGTGTGCAGTACCCGGGGTGTCGCTCGTTACGACAATGGTTGGTGGTGCCGGTGCCGAAGGACGGAAAATGTTTCATTTGGGCCTTGGCGATGGCTGTCTACGGCACTCGGGATGTGACTCGTGGAGCCGTGGCGGTGATAGCGGCTCGCATTGCCTGGGGTCATACGCAGACCGGCATCCGGCACGAGCAACAACGCCAACTGTGCGAAGAATACAATTGTCACTGGGGATACTTGACGGGCAGGACACTGAGGATCTACTCGGAATGTAGATATGAGAATGTCCTCCCGCTGAGCCTCAGCACACCTTGTCACGTAGACCTAGTACAATTTAGAGGGAAGCGACCCTCCTTGTGTAGGATTTCCGATGAGCTACGTTCAATCGGGATCTCGGTACAGTACACCTGCTCAACGGATGATGAAGCTTCCATCGATCTAACCATCTAATCATCGTAAGCTCCTTGTTATATGGAATGTTATATGCTGGCGTGAAGCGATTCCAGAAGCTACTTGTTGCCAATCGTTTTGGGGACCCTTGTGGGGATCCCAAGTTCCCAATCCTTTTGGGGACCACTCGAGGGCACCTTGCGTTTACCGATTATCCGCTCGCTGCCTTGTACCCGCCGGTACACTTCGTGTTAGTGCATTCCAGCTCCCTATGTCATGGTGATGGTCCGTGCACGGGGCATATGTCGGGATGCAGGTCGAGTATCACACATACCTCGGTAGAGTGGGCTTGCATCGTTGGCAACTCATAAACCTGTGGGGACAAGAGGGTAGAGCCCAGCAGGGCTTTTGGCCAGAGAGTGATTCCGCCAGCTTCGGGGAGCACGCCCTTGCACTGTTGAATGACGTCTACGGTGAGAGTCGGCTACAGCATGCTCGGTATGCCATGGTCGGCGAGTGTCCTCTGACACCGGGAGCAAGCTACTTCGAGTTTGCTGGGGTGCCCCGTCCGGGTTGGGCGGTCCCTGAGTTTGGCGAAGGCTTGCTGCGTATACGTGTGTACACCACCCCCGTGGACGGCGGTGACTGCCATGGATGGTGGGGTGAGGTAGTGCTCGTCCGTGGTCCGTGGGCACACCCATGCCTTCACTACACTAACGCCTTCCAGTCGTTTTTCGTTACCAGTTTGCACCGTGACCTCACGGATGCCCCCACCGTTGCCAGCCCCCCTGCGGTTGGGGCTGTCTCGAGGGTATTGACACCCACCCAGCTTGGGGAACGTGTGGACGACGTGAATACTGTGTACTCCGCCTTCATAGCATGGCGTGGCTACGTCCGTCTTGTATGCTGTGCCATGTGCGGCCTGCTGGCTGCTAATCGAAAGTGGTGCCCGTGCCGACGTGTAGCGTACTGCGGCCCTAGCTGCCAGCGTGCTCACTGGAGAAGCCACAAGCCAGAGTGTGCGTGGAAGACGACGGGCGACAATAGCCAGGGAACTCGACTGGGCCTTTAGAGCAGCAGACTGGCATCTTACCACTTAGGAGGACCGCCCCCCTATCTAGCTGTAACAAAACACTTTTATATGAAGTTAGTAATCTCCATTTGCCTGGTGGCCGTGTGCTGCCTACTCCATGATGTTCCGGTAGCCATGGATTCATGTCTTGCGTGATTCGTAATATCCCTGTGCACACGGATGTCATGGTTTTGCGGTGATGAAACTTCGTTATGATAAAACTTCGGACCCGCTGTATTGCATTGAATTTACCCGCTCGCGCTGGGGTGTGATGTAGGATCTGTGCATGATCTCCGCGATTGCATCCAATTCGGACGACACACGCCTTTGGGTTGATATGACAACATACTTGCAGCGAGTCGGCCGAACGTTCGTCAGAATCCGCCGAATGCGCCTTGCACGTCGCGCGGTGGGGAAGCACATGACACTCCTGTTTCACGGACACACGTGGTTGGACAACGGACACACGTGGTTGGACACACGTGGGATGCCAATTAACAGATGGGGGCTTCAGCGCACACAAAACGCAGCCCTAGAAACTGCGGAGAGGTACCTGTTGAACGTCCCGCCTAGGTTGGGACCTGATAACGCCGCGCGCCTTATGTTGGGACCGCGTGTGGGCACGGTGTGTTCTTGCGAGGGGCTCCTCCCATGTCGGCAAGGGTTGTTCCTGGCCCTTGTGCTGACCACGGTGCGCACGATATTCCGGTTTGTACACGATTGGCGCATGCAGGGTGAGAGATATGGAAACATCATTGTGTGCGGTGTGTTGTACCCTCGGTGGTCGCGCAAAAGTTGGAAAACCGGTCATTTCCCTTCGGTTACTGTCATGGAGTTCGTGGGGTGTCTTCCAGGGGTGGGTGGTTTGGAAGGTGCGGGGGAGATCCTCGTGTTGTCGGATACCTCGGGGAACCCGTTCGAACCGGTAATGGTAAGCACGGGATGCAATGTTTCGCAGTTTGCACCGTTGGTGACATTTCGACTGTCGAGCGTGCGCTCGGAAAACGCGCACGGAGGACTGTATCCGTGGTACTACCGGTATGCGATGTTTCGTGCGGATGTTGGGCTTGGATCGAGGGCGGACGCGCAATCGCGCGCGCACAAGTGTTGGCGCACGATACTGCACATGGAGGAAAAGTGTTCACAGCCTGCTGTGGCATCGCGCAACGGAAAGAAACGGGATCCCTGTGCGCAATGTGGGGCGGACCGGCGGGCTGTTGTCGGCGGACGGAAGTTGTACAAGTGCAGCAAGCGTCTCTCCGCGGTGTATTGCGGCGAGGAGTGTCAGAGAGCACACTGGGAATCTACCCACCACCGGGAGTGTAAGGCGCTGGCGGAAGCTCAGTGGGTTAGTTATTCCGGGCTCTGGGCACGCGGGGAATGGTCGTCTCGTCCTTCATGCTGTGCCACGTGCGGCCAGCTGCCTGCTAATCGGAAGAGGTGCCCGTGCCGCCGTGTAGCGTACTGTGGCCCTATCTGCCAGCGTGCTCATTGGAGAAGCCACAGGCCAGAGTGTATGTGGAAGGCCCTCCGCCCTGCGCTGGACGGCGGAGTATGGATCTCATAGAAGCATAGTAGTTACAGTCTACCATTGTGGCGTGCCGGATATAGCGGACAACTCCTCTGCCAACCCCTCATCAGTGGTTACCTATCTAGCTGTAACAAAACACTTTTATATGAATAATATTGATCTCCATTTGCCTGGAGGCCGTGTGCTGCCTACTCGATGATGTTCCGGGAGCGATTGATGTCTTGCGCGCATCGTAATATCACTCTGCTCACGCGCGGACCGTGTAGCACGTCCGCGTGCTTTGAATGCAACCGCCGTTTACAATCGGCGCTCACTCCTTTCCGTGAAATCACCTAGAGCTCGACGATGGGGCACGCTCAAGCGAAGTATCGGCGGTAGAGGGGGCGGGGGCCGGGTTTTGTATACAGAAACGCAAACGGAAAAGTCATGAGTTTTGGCATTCAACCGTTTCCTTAGGCGCAACAAATCTCCCCGTCGGTCTTCTGGAGAATTATAGGCAGGCCATCAAGCAAGTACCGATTGGGCTCGTTTTGGCCACCGGCGCGTTTGCCCATAACGGCAAATGCCCCGAGTGGCAGGCGGCCAACTACACGGTCTTACGCGATACCATATACGCGAACGCATCTGGGTTCCACGTTTTGAGGACCATGCCAGAAAGCCAGGGGAAGAACGAGGCGAAGGAGCAGGTGATCGCGCAGCTAGAGATTTGGCTGAAACAAAACCTGAAAAATCATAACGTCCTAACCTGGGTTAGGCACTGCTCATCCCAGGGCAAGTGCATCGCGGATTCCCCCGACCCGGCGTCCCCATGTGAAAAGTGCGAACCCAAGATTTTACAGCACCTGACAACCGTCTACCGCTTCGTGCAAACCAAGAACAGTCAGTTGGGGCATACCACCCTCGCGTTCCCTACCGAGAAGGAGATCGCTGCTATCAAGGCCCGGTTCCCCGAATTGTGGAAGAAGGCATGTCAGGGGACCGGCCCGAACCTGCCCGTCAATAGCGAACCGCCCCCTCCTCCAACAGCGCCAGCCCCGGCGTCACGGAGTACAGCCCTAGTTCATGTCACGAACGACGCGCCCCCACCTACTGCTGTGCGAGCCCTAGCGCCACCGAGCACTGCCCCGTCTGAAGCCGTGCAGGCCGCGGCCCCACGTCCAACAGGGCCAGCAAGGCCGGCGGTGTTTATCGGAAATGTCACACAGGAACTTCGTGCACACTGTCCATGGTTCATGGTGGACACGGTTTCCCGGACGGTACATGTGTCACCAGCCCCCCGGTACCAGGCCAATGTCAATCCCGAGTACCCGTGGATGCAGCACGTCGCAGACCTGTTGACGCTGCTGTGGCCAGCGGAAACCGGGACGTTGGCCCAGGCGCCGGCGAGTACGCTATTGCCGCCCCCTCCAGCCAGGGCGCCCCCACAGATTGCCACCGTTGATCTGGCATTCCCACCCCAAGAACCTCCCTCGATTCCCAGCTTGGTGCAGGCCGCGTCCACCGTGCAATCCTGGCAACCGACCGCCAAGGAAGGGGTCCAGCAACAGCCGCAGCGCGCCGTTGAAGCAGCAAAGCAGGGTGTCCTTGCACGGGACTGCCTGCAATCTGCCCCTCCCGCGGAACCCGCGGTGTCCCCGCTGAGCCACGGTCCGGTGGTTTTCCAAGAGAAGCCTTCCGACAGTGGCCCACAGGCCCCCGCTAACAACCCATCACCTGTACAGACCCCAGAGTTTGAGCGCAGCAGGAGAGTCACGATGCAGAGGAACAAAGACAGGATGAAACCTATGCTCGAAGCGGCAAGACAGTTGCAAATAAACGCCCTGAGCGCGGCCGACTCCACGCCGGCAGCAGGGCTGAAATTGCTGAACGAAGTATCCGACGAGCGTCTTCTGGAGCACATGCAACGTCTGGCCGCGGATGGCAAGCTCCAAGCAATTACTTACAAGAACGTGCTGGAAACATTGCCGCAGCCTTACACATTCGGCGCTTACAAGCACTTGCCACCGGTGCTGGAGAAACCGATGAACTCAGCGCTCACGGTTGCCTTGAAGACACGGGTGGCGGCCAACGCTGCCATGTCCCTCCTCCAGCAGGCAATCAGTAAAACGCGCAACGCCCCCCCTACAGTCCCTCCGCGACAGAGCAAGGCGCGGACGGCGTCTTCTGCAGGGGCCACACGCACAGCCAGCGCCCCTCCAGCCGACAGTCGCCAGGTGCAGGTGTCCGGGCAAGGCATGCCTGAGCTGATTGAGAACATACGGCTGAAGGCCCTCGAACGCGCTAAGAAGAACCGTGTTAAGGACCTCCCCAAAGATGCTGATGTAACGAAGTGGACCAAGGAGATGAAGAAGTCCTTGGACGGGAAGTGTAAAGGGATCGCGTGGGCGGACAACGTGTACGGAGCAATGTTCGAAATGGAGCACGCGGGCGGTGTCCTCTCCGGCTCAATTGGCCGATCAGTGCATGCCCTCACCAACGACGAATGGTCAAGCGACCATGATTACTACTTCATGGTGGCGGGGCACGATGACGGCAGCCACCTCCCCGTAAAAGTAGCCGCGGTGTACATGGAGTTCGCTCCCTTCCATGCCGAGTTTGACTCTCGCCCTGAGAACAAGAATCAGCTTGCCAAGATGCACGTGCGCACCGTGCCGAATGTGCACGTTTCCGAGGAGGGGCTCGTGTACATCACCTCTACCGGAGAAGCGTTGCCTATGGACAAGCTGCCGGAGCTGCTAAAGAAGCGTTCCACGGTCCCGGCTGCCTTGCGCCTCGACCTGCCGGCCGAGGCTGCTTCGAGCGGCCAACGACGACAGCCGCGGACTGCAACCAGGTGCGTGACTCACTCTCTTTATTAGTGTGTTGGCAATTCCTCGAATCAAGTCGGCCTACAGGTGTTTTAGGGTGAGAGTGGGTGGGGGGGCTGATACAAGATGTGCCCCACGCTTTCCTTCGCAGGCTTGCAGCCGAGGATGTGTGAATTTGAAGCTTCACCCGAAACGAAGACATGTGCCGCGGAAGTCCGAAGAGATGCGGCGCGGCAGATCTGCGCACCTCTTAAAGCAAGCTGAGACGGCATGTTGTATACAGTGTGTAGGCAGTAGTACTGTAGTTAGTACCTGGTGGAATGCGCGCCGATGGTACAGCCAACAAACTTATACCTGTTTATTTGTGGATGTGATGAACCATGCCGAAAGCTGCTTCGGGTCAATCACCGTAACACCGGGTATATTGTAATTGCGATATGGTATGGGACTCCGTCTTAAGCCGTGAACACTGGTGCTGAGAGCGGTGCTGGCACCTCGTGCACCTGCGTCACGGCACCTGTTGCATGTTGCATGTGTACTGTATAATGCCATCATACGGCGCGCACGCACCCTGCCAGCATGTGTGCAATGCATGAATCAACGGAGTGGCCAGCGCACGCACGGCACATGGACTTGCGGTGCATGTTGATGCCTTGATTTTCGTATCCAACACCCTCCTTCTTCCATTGCTCTATTTTTCAGGGACTCTCCTTCCCCGACGACGCTGTGATTCAGGATCGCTTGAAGGCCATGGGTGCAAGCGAACGCCCGACGGTTTCAACGTTTGGTGCGGATAATGGCTGGATTCCGCGATCTGCCCGTGGTAAGGACCAAGCTATGGCGAAGCGCGACCTGGTCAATCGGCTCGCAGGTCGTCTGCCGGACCTCGGGTACACAATTGACGACAGAGGGCGCATCAAGCCCCGGCGGGAGGCAATGCCACCCGAGGATGGCGGACGCCCTGGTACTGCTGAAGCCCCCCGACAAGCAGCCACCCAACCTGCTGCTGGTGAAGCGAGCGCCCCTTCCACCCCTTGGGACAGCAGTCACGTGTCCGACCAACGCCTACTAGACTTGGCGCGCCAAGCATACAGCACGTCGGACATCGTGTTAGAGCGGCGGAGCATCCGTTCCGTCTTCACCTTAGAAGACTTGCAGATGCCAACGAAGACGGCGACGAAATGGCACAAAGAGGCAGAACGGAGGTCAGACGTGCTTCTAGCACGCATGCGCCGCCTTGGAGTGGCGCTCGATGCCAGGAACAGGGTGTGCGGTGCGCCGGCACCCTACGGGGAGACTGGATCGTCTGACGTCCTCCTCAGTTGTGATGAAGGGCAGGACGTGGTGATGGAGGAACCGGACACCAGAAGCCGTACTGATCGGTGGCGTAGCGGCAACTTGGTAGGTGGCGCTGGGACAAACGGTAACCAGGTTAACCACGACATGAGGGACCTGTTGGCGGCGGATCTCAATTGCCCACTGCAGCAGCTGCCGGAGTGCACGCTGATGTCCGGCCTGATGGCATTTGGGGAAATGTTCTGCGGATCGGTGCCCTCCCCGGCTGAGAAGGAATACTGGGAGGAGGCGAAGGAGAACCAGGACATCGTTGTGGAAGATGTCGTAGAAGCTCTGGAAAAGACCCACCTTGTGGCGGACGAAGAAATGAATACGCCTACAGAGGATATGCTTGATCTGCCAGACTTCTTGTTTGAGGTATGCAGCCCGCCCTGCCCATACTGGCACCAAAATGTTTCCCCTGTAACCCACTAACGATGCGTGAGCGAGATAGAGCGTAGTAATATGACGGGGAGCGCTGGTGGTGTGACTGCCATTGTAAGCAGGAGTTGGCAGTGCTGGTGGAAATGAATACCGAAGTCAGTATCGCGACGGAGTCCGTGCAGGGCATTGTGCTGGCCCTGCAGCCTGAGCCCGACCCCGCGATCACGTTGTGTGTGACGGACGTGCCAAACCTAGCAGCAGGAAAGCAGTCGCAACCGCTGGTCACGCACGGGAAGGCGAGTCCGAACGGGGTGACCGTGCAGGAGGCCGTATGGTACTTCATGGATATGAAAAGGCGACAGAGGTGGACTGATGACCATTTCGACACCTTCCTGAAAGTCCTGAAGATGCTCCTGGGCGGCAATACTTGCAACCTGCCGGGATCGCTATGGCACATGAGACGGGCGCTCGGTGCGGAGAGCGTATGGGACTATGCGATACACGTGTGTCCCAAGTTCCACCGCAATTTCGCATGGCAAAACGGGGAGGGAAAGCTGGGGAAGAGGGTGCAAGAGGTATGCGGCGTGCCCACGAAGCGTGGGGCGGATGGCGAGCCCACGGAGTGGTGCACGGAGGAGAGGTACGACGTTGTTAAAACGGCGCGCGGGGAGGAGTATCGTCCCAAGGAGTACTACTTCTATTTCACCGTGAAGCGGCTGGTGCGGCGCTGGATGATGGACTACGACTTTGCTAAGCAGCGTGCGAGTCCCACGGCCAGAGCTCCCGAAAACGCTTGTGTCATGAGCAGCCCGCACGGGCTACGAGTAAACGAGCACCCTAGCGTCGGTGGCAGACTACTGCGTGAGACGCCGAGCGGGAACCAGGAGAAACCAGGGGTATACGGGTATTACGAACTGGGATGGGCATCGAATATGGAGAGGACGACGGGCAAGCAAAGAAGCATGACAAACAGTGCGACCCGTGCCGATGTCCTTACTCCTTGTAACGGACGAGTGCCGCGGCTGATCGTATACGAACGTTGCCGATGGGCGATGCGAGATGGGTGAAAGGACCGCAACTGACTAGCGCGTTGCCATCGCAGGAATTGGTCCACGCGGTTCGGCGCGTTGCGAAGTGCGGACCTTCCTCCCAAGGTAGGTAGTGCGTAAAGCCCAACCCGCGGTGAACATCTACACGAGTGTGTGCGCACGGAGGTGTGACGCTCCAGCGCGGCTTGAAGAGATCATAGGCTATTGCGCTTGACTGCGTGTGCAATGGAGGGTATGCGCAGGAACGTGTGAAGATGAAGCACTGCGGTGTGATCTCGATTGCCCCTGGCCCACGTCAACACTGGAAGGACGTCGACGTGTTGCTAGAACCCATGATGGAAGAGCTGAAACAACTGAGTAAGGGCCATGCCGATGCTGACCAAACCCCTTTCAGGGTGTATGACGGGTACTTCCAGGTGTGGCATGAACAGTTCAGCGTGTTCCTGATGTTATGCTACTGCGATACGATTGCGCGTAACGACTTGGGGAAGTTCGCTCCCGTGGCGGCAAGGCGCAACGACTTCAAAAGCATCTGGGAGGCCACTAAGGGCCCTAACGGAAATGGCATGTACTGCTTGGGCTATGCGAACCCCATCTCGCAGACATACTTGGACGAAGGGGAGGTGTTGTATGCCAATGATCCGAGTGTGTGGTTAACCAAGGAGGACCACAAGGAACTGGTGAGGCTGACCGCGGAGGATGGTGTGGATCCGATGCGGACCGGCCGATATGCAGCCGGGCCGTTAGAGCAGCTGGACTACTTTGACCCCATCTACGGGTACGTGCTGCCGTTCATGCACATGATGTGTTACGGCGTCATCAAGAAGTTCCTGAAAATGCTGCGAAACAAGGTGAACAATTGCCCAAACACGTGCTATTTCTCACCCATGCAACTGAAGCAGTTGCAGGCCAACGGAAAGGGACTGACCGCGCCGCATGACATGCACCGGGAGTACCAAGACTTCGTGCAATACGCGGGTGAGCACCCGGATCTAACCACGGATACCGACACCCATCACCTTGCATGTGCCTTGTTTAGTAGGAACGGGCGTGGCAGATGCGCCAACCTTATTCCCCCGGTCCGCGTGCAACCATGTTTGTGTGCACCGGCAGGGAATGGCCACACCTACTAACCGTAGGGATGAATGCTACTACAACCAGGTACATATGTATGCACTGTTGTTAGTTTGTTGGTGTCTGACCGCGAAGGGTCTGAAAAACCGTGTATCTTTAAGAGGAAGATGGGAAGATAGTGAAAGAGAGTCTAGTGTGTGGCATCTCGGACTTTCACCGAGAACCTCCAAAGTAACCGATAGGTTTGGCGCTCTAGAAGTTGAGCTAATGCCACTAGAAACTATCAAACTGAAAAAACTGTAGCCTACATCGTAGGGTTGCGAAGTGAGAACCCATGTTCCCGATAAATTACTCAAACCATACGAATGATGTGGCTTCTATTCGTATGGTTTGAGTAATTTATCGGGAAAATGGGTTCTCACTTCGCAACCCTACGATGTAGGCTACAGTTTTTTCAGTTTGATAGTTTCTAGTGGCATTAGCTCAACTTCTAGAGCGCCAAACCTATCGGTTACTTTGGAGGTTCTCGGTGAAAGTCCGAGATGCCACACACTAGACTCTCTTTCATTATCTTCCCATCTTCCTCTTAAAGATACACGGTTTTTCAGACCCTTCGCGGTCATCTCCGGTTGGTGTCATTTCATACGCGGGGAGGATGCACCGGTTGCCTAAGATCTGTAAAAGGCTCGCTGTTGCAGGGAACTACACCATGGAGGACATGCTGAACTTTATCTTGATTTTCAGTCCGATGGTGTTCATGGATGTTCTGAAGAACTTGAATCCGGAGTTGGACAAGGCTTGGTGGACTTTGCGGCGGGCGGTGCTCTACTTTATGAGAGGGCCTGCAATAGGATTGTGTGGGGACCTCCAGTCCCGTGCGGAGCCCCGGAAGGAGGCCGGGAAAGAGCTGTGGGCCTTTGCGGTGATTGTGGAACAGCAATGCCCCATGAACATGTTGACGTTGAATCTGCGCATGGCGGTCGTTCACTTGTGCAAGCAAGTAAGAGGAGGAAACCGGCGTGGTGAGCAGCACCAACGAGCTCTGGGTCGAGCGTCTCCTGGGCGACAGCAAGGGGGTGGTGCCAGCCCCGGTCGGAGGTAAGGCGATCGACACGTGCATAGCGAACGCGTATCTCACGAAAGAGGCGGTGGACGACATGGCGTGGAGCTACGAAGGGATCCGCTTCCTTCCGGACATGCTCACGGAGATGGCCATGGCCAAGGGCGACGAATACCATGATTCTGGGACCACCCGGGCTGACGATTCCTCCAAGGTGTGCCATCTCCTTGACACCGGCCACTATCTCGTCCGCGACGGTGTACCAACCGCTGCGTTGGCAAACGAGGAGGGGGGTCGTCTGCACCGGGAACTGGTGGGGTGCGTCCGATCCCTTTTTAGCGATCATGCAAGCCCTTCCCTGGATGCAGCCATGGACGTCCTTCGATTCTCGCGCATGCGAAGAGGCGATGAGGACTTCACATCCCGGGTTTACACCCGGGCAAAAACGCGTATCTCCTTCAACGTGGCTTTGAGTACATGCGCGGCCGACGCTTTTGAGTACGGCACCGTGGAGGCCTACTCCGAAGCGTTCCGCCGAGAACTCCGCCGCCAACGACACCGTGTGCCGCCTGGCTATGGTGACCGCCTACCCCACTGTTGAGGACCTTACTATGAACAGCCGGGGCGGCGTGTATGTGTGCAACGAGGCAGAAAAACGTACACTTCTCCTACCGGTAAGCCGTCTCGAAACCAAGGTCATTATCCATCGCCCACCTGGAAACCGCGTACCTCTACACGCCACTTACCTATGGCCGGGGATGAAAGCGGTACGTTGCAAGAAGCAATAGCGCAAGCTACCTCATGAGCTCCGCGCAGCAATCGAAGGAGGACACCGAACGCCAGCGCAGCTTCATCAGCTCCGTCCAATTGCTCTGTGTAGCTAGCGAATGCCTGCTTGCCACATGCAACGAATCTGTTCCAGTGGTACTTTTAGTAGCATCGGCAGTCCCTCTTAGCATGCCACGTGGAACAATCTGGAATTTCTGTTAATAGCTAGTTGTGCTAGTGTTAATAGACATGCCACGTGGAACAATCTGGAATTTCTGTTAATAGCTAGTGGTGCTAGTGTTAATAGACATGCCACGTGGAACAATCTGGAATTTCTGTTAATAGCTAGTGGTGCTAGTGTAAATAGACATGCCACGTGGAACATTCTGGAATTTCTGTTAATATCTAGTGGTGCTAGTGTTAATAGTCATGACACGTGGACGATCCGGTCAAATCTGTTAATTTATGACCGTTTACAGTCAGCCAAGTGTTAGTATCCGGTAAAACTGTTAATCCGAGTGCCACGTGTATGATTCCTATTAAAAGTGTTAATTTTCTGTTAATATTCCTTACATGTGTAACGATCTCGCGAGGGGGGGCCTATTTCAACTCCCTCCGGCACCCCTCCGATTAAGTGTTAACATTCTGTTAAAATTGTGTGTTAAATTCTGTTAACATTCTGTTAACATTCTGTTAACATTCTGTTAACATGAATTATATAATTCCTTAACTTTTTCCCAAGCCAATCATTATTTACCATCGGGATTTATACCACCACTATTAACAGTTCCTACCCGTTAACACTTTTTAACACTTAATTAACACTTTTTAACACTTTATTAACAGAAATCCTCGGTGGTGTGGTAGTCGGCGGACCCGTTCGGAACTGCTGAATCGCGACGGTGTGAACTTCTTGAAAGCAAAAATCAAATAAAGCTCAGGATAAGCTCGTGCAGTGCCGTGGTGACCCTGCATGACCCTGTCAATCGATCATACGAAATTTCATTCTAAATTATGGAATGAATTTGTTGTGACACGCGACAGTGTCTATGCCTCCTCCGTCGCGTGTCACCTCAACTTCAACTTCCGTACCCGTGGAGTACATGCATTCAAGATGGTACCGCGATTGGGACGAGCATCTTGTCAAGGTACTGTATCGGTTCCCAAAACGCTCGTCGATAGTTTTCGATATAATGAAGTTTGATGTCGACAGATCCAGATATGGACTATGCACTATCTTGTCGAAGGATACCGATATGTGCCAAACACGTGTCGACAGATACCGATATGTATGAATTTTCTATCGACCGATACCGATAAGAAACGACAACTTGTCGACAGATATTGAAATTATGATATTTTCCGATAGATCGATATAATTATCGGGGATATCGACAACAAGTGATAAATTTGTCCAAATATGACCCTTACGTCGTCTAGAATCTATTATTGTCAGGGGAAAAGTGATATAGATATATAGGTGATATATCACTGATTCCGCAGGAATACCAGAAAGCAGGTGGTGGCACAATCGGTCTAAGCTGCATAAGATAAAATAATTGAGTGTTTTATCGGTGCGAGTCGGGCGATCGGTACCGGGACGAATGACAGATGACAACTGCAGGTCACTCAAGGCGAGGGGTGAAACAAGGAGAGACCAGACCCCCCCATACAGTGGGGGGAAAGTCTGTTCTCCCATGACACCACCTCACCCCGAAGGAGTGAGTGGCCATGCAAAGTCCATGCAAACCCTAATTCCTAACCCAATGTTACTAGAGTGTCCAGGCCGAGGGGGCCTTTTTCAACCTAGCTAGCAGCACATCCGTGCATAGGGCGCGGCCCAAACATCTAGCATTCACGGGCTAAGGCAAGAGTTGCAAACTGCCTACGGCTTGAGCCACAATGCCGGGAATCCACGCGGTCTCTCTGAAGGCGGGTCCTCCGCCTCGTGCAGTCCAGATGCAGAGAACGCCGCATGGTCGGTGTCGGAATTTGCCGGAGCAAACTGCGGGGACATCGAGGATTCCGAGGGCGGCTCCTTAGGCTCAGGGGCGGGATCGATGTTCTGGTTGAAGAGCGTCATGATTGCCGCCCCAGGCTCAGGTGCAGGGTTCCCATCCACCACTAGGTCCCCTGCAGGCTCTTGCTCAGGCGAAGGCAACGCAAATTGCACCACCGTCCCAACAGCAGGTGGCGGGCTGGCGGCGGTCTGGGACCTGCGGGGAGTGCCGTATGTAGCTGGCGCGCGGCCGGGGGAAAATGCCTCCTTGCATGTATAGGGGCAGGCACCTTGGGTCGTGGGGTGGCAGTCCGTGACGTTCCACATCCTGAAACACAAGAGGCACGGGTACCCTGTGCCCACCCACTTCATTACCATAATTCCAGGCGGTTGGGCGGTCCAGCTGCCGACGGGCTTGATGCCGCAGTTCTTGGTGGCATTTAAGGCCATCACCCTCGGCTTCGGAGAGGGCGACTTCTGCCACGCATCACCACTAGAGGGCGGGGGCGGTGGCGGCAAAGCGGACGTGCGGGTGGCGTAGGCGGACTCCTCGCGCCAGACCGTACGGACACGAAGGCACAATGATGAGAATGTAAAACGTGCGCCCCCACGAAGCTCACGGATGACGGCAAGATACAAGGGGGTCACAAAAGGAGTGGATTTGGCGGAGGCAGCGAGAACGTGCCACAAGTCTTTTACGCGCTTGCTCTCGCTGTAGTCGGGGTTCAGCCTGGCGTGCCTGTCGCCCAGCTTGCGGATGATGGTAAGCTGCGGCGTGGGGTCAGCCTCCTCGTCGATCGCCGTTTCCCGTAACTTGACCCAGAAGCGGTCAGTGTCAGGGTCGGGCACCCCCTCGACCTCGTACCTTAGGCGCTGCAAGCACAAGCGGCCATCGGCAGGGTGAGAGCGTGCCGCCTCGTGATACAGCGCAAGTGCCGTACCGCGGAGCACCACAGGCAGGATGGTGAAAAGGAGCTCGTTGAAGGCGACATGGTAAAAGTCGAACTCGTGCTCGAGGTCGAGGAGCTTGGAGAATTCGGCGTAGGAGATCGGGTACAGGACGTGCCCCAAGCCAGCCAGTAAAACGGTGAACTCAGTCTCAGCGTCGCTGCCGTCGAGGGAGAAACCATTCTTCGGGTTGAAACCTCCAGAACGCAGAACAGTAACCAGATCGGAGGCGTAGGTGAAGGCGTAGGATAACTGCTCCGCATACTCCCCTTCCCGCCCCTCTTCCACAGGGGTAGAAACCAGAATGGACGGGTCGTTGAAGTAGTCGAAGGCCGAAGGAGACAGGCGTGATGATGATGGCGGTGAACGCAGCGATGATGTGGATATAATTCGCCGCGGGAGTGATGAATTCGGGGTACTTGTACCGGATGTAGCGGGCGTCCCCTGTGGGGAAGCACTCGCACTTTTGCGGGCGGTGCGGAGAGCCTCGGCGAGGCTTTTCTGGCGAAGTTGAGACATGTGCGGGATGAAGTAAGGCTCCAGCTTACAAATGGAAATTTGACCCACGGAACGGCTCGGGAATCGGGCGGGTTTTCGGTGATGGGAACCGAAAGAAAGATTTAGGCAAATTTCGGCACTCCAGGCCGAGACGGTACGCAAATGAAAAAACAATGCAGCTGCGCAAATTCCACGTGGCGGGTCCTGTGAAATACGGTCCTACGGGGCGGGTCCCGTGCGGATGTAGAGTCGGCACACCAGGCCGAAGCGAGCAGAAGATGAAAGAACCACCACAGAAGTGGTAGGGCCCTAACCTCAGGGAAAAAGTGATATAGATATATAGGTGATATATAGGTGATATATCACTGATTCCGCAGGAATACCAGAAAGCAGGTGGTGGCACAATCGGTCTAAGCTGCATAAGATAAATAATTGAGTGTTTTATCGGTGCGAGTCGGGCGATCGGTACCGGGACGAATGACAGATGACAACTGCAGGTCACTCAAGGCGAGGGGTGAAACAAGGAGAGACCAGACCCCCCCATACAGTGGGGAGAAAGTCTGTTCTCCCATGATATTGCGGCAACCATAGGTTGGAGTGCTAGCAAGTGCACCCTAGCCTGTGTGTGAACGGTCTCTATTCTCTACGTGTTCATGGAGGCCATCATAGAATGTTGGATGGTACCCTCCTCCAAACACTTCCTAAGATTGGAGTGCATCGACCGCAAGCACTAAATGAATGCTCACCGCGGTGCTAGCTGGCCGTCACGTGTCGCTCTCCGCTTCGCAAGAAGTACACCATCTTTGAGCCACCTAATCAGAAAGCGCTCAACGCCATAGCTTTTCCTTTCTCCCGAATTTACGCCACTTCGTAGTAGGCATCGTCAGCGCCGTTAATGTCGTATGGGTTAATCTGCGTTCGCTTGGTGGGCCTGATCCTTGTGCTACCAGAACCGTGCTTGTAGAGCTCTTGCGGCATTTCCGAGCACGACCCATCCTGAATTTCAAATCACGATCGACAAGCCTACTTTTCAAATTCCGAGAAATGAGAGCTCATACGAATACCGTGTCACAGTTCAATATTGTGTCACGAATACTCCTTGATCGATACGGTTGAGCAAATGAACACCCCCCAAAAAACCCAATATGGGATCGATATGACAATTGATGAATGTGCATCATGAATGGCTAGTACCCGACATTTTAGTCCTTCCCAAAGGACTAGGCGGAAATGCACATAAATCCTTAAATATTGGGCCCTAGACCTCAACCCTGTGCTTGGAAAAATCATTTGGGACCCGGGCAAGGTGCCTATCATAATAGGAACACGTATTTCCATGATTTGGTACGCCTAATCGAGCCGCAGTTTTAGGGTATATTTTGTTGTAAATTTATTTAATTTTACTAGTCCTTCAGGAAGGACTAGCCGCGGTATCGTCAATAATGGCCCATTAGATGGATAGGGGGTGGTGTACCACCACCCACACATCAAGTTTATGACCCAATGTAAAGGTTCATAACCGTAAATGGCTTATAATGACGATATATTATGCTCTCAGCGCATGGTAAACACCACCACTAAGACGAAAATACTGAATTGTGACATTTTTCGACCCAAAATTCGAGCAAAATATTCAATAACACGCACCCTAATGGTTGGGAAAATCCCTAAAAATTACCGAGGTATAGTTTGAAGTCATATATATGCATCACTATGCTCACTATTGGTAATATGTCTCATAGACCACATGATATGGGTCATGCAAAGCTGTAATTTGGGCAATGTGGTCCCATACTTAAGCAGTTCCCGCTGATATAAATATGACAAGTGCCACCGAGCAGTAGCCATATAGCGACCAATGACATAATCCCAACTCGCCGCCACGCCCACCTATCATTGGGTAGGCTATACTTGTGCAATATTACCACTTGCGGCACCTATCTGGCACGTAGAGATCTCCCAAAAAAATCATGAAAATCAGTTACTGAAATCAGCTCACCAGTTTTCTTGGATTGACTAGAAATATGTGGGGTACATGCCACTTGTGCATCCAACGACATCAATATACGTGGTCCCCTAATCAATGACGGGCAAAGGGACTTGATTTAGGTCATATAGATGATACCTGAACGGTACCAGGGTCACCACCATCGGCTAGAGCGTCTAAAAAATTCCGCCGCGCTAGTCCTTCACCAAGGACTAGATTTCAGTTTAGTCCTTCAGGAAGGACCGTCGGGTACTAGCCATGAATGAACGCCAATGGAATACTCGTAAGAAAAGCACGCAAGATCGATCGCTCAAGGTCAATGGCTCAACGCCAAGGCATGCACCCCTTCACGCCGCCAGCCCGCCAGCCCGCCAGCCCGCCAGCCGCCACACGAGCCACGATGCGGGATGCGCACGATCCGATATATCGATATTTCCGATATCGTCAAATGTTGTCGATATCCTTGTCCACATAATGTTGTCCACAGATAGCGATAACGTTGCTTCGGTTGTCGACAGGTATGCGTAACACCGTTGTGGTTGTTGACAAATACCGATAACTACACGCAAGTTGTCGACATATATTGATATTCCGATATCGCAAAAAGATGTTGTCGACAGATATTGATATCTCCGATATATCGATATCTCGGATATCGGAGATATCGATACGGTACCTTGCATCTTATGCAGGTCGCTTGGAGAAAAGCCGGAGACGCGAATCACATCAACTTTCTAAACAACCCGCAAAATTGGAGGGAGGCCTCTGTGACAAAGGGGGCAATCAGGGATACAGGTAATATTTTTGCGGCTAAACTGGGTGTTGGTAGTCTGCCGACACCGAGAAACATCCAGGTAACAAATGATGCTAGGTTTAGCCCAGACAGCCCTCCCGGGAGTCCCGGTGTAGGCCCCTGACTAGACCCCTCGTCCGATCTGACTCGGGTACCGTTGCCCGTGCGTGTCACTGTAGTGTCACATGCCGTTAGGTTCCGTTCGAGACTTTCGCCTAGGTTATAGGTTTCAGTATCTGATATCTATTCACACTTTATCAATATCCTGAATACAGTCAACCGATATAGGCTCACTCCGATTATACCGGTCAAGCGTCAAGGAATATTCACTAAATGATAGATATTTCCCGGACCTGTACCCAGGGTGCTTCTGCGTTCTGCGTTCTGCCCCCTCCACCCGACAGATGAATCGATCGCGAATGAGCACCACATTTTTTGCAAATGCCCAACCACTGCGAGGATTCGAGAAACCGGACTAGAGGAGTTGTTGGGAAGGATTTGCTGGAAATGACAGCCTGACTAGTTCGTACAGTCAGGTGTCATATCCAGTGTGTCATTCTCGGTGTACAGCTAGTGACCTAGAGTCTAGTGATCCGTTTGTTCCGTCGGCTCTCGGGTCCCCACTGCCTTGACTTGCTGTTTCTAGCAGGATTCAACAAGTGTTACCGGATACGGGCACTAAATTGCCTATGGAAGCATTGCAACGTATGCTACTCCCGGCCAGGCGGGAGGACTTCTTGTACGGCCGTACCCCGGGAGAACTTCGAGAATGGGTGGAGGAGGAACACGGAAGGAGGGTGGCGGAGAAGCTTGGCCGGAAATTGAGGCCGTGGGTCACGGAGTTTTCTTTAGTGTATGTTGCCAGTATTTATAACACAAAAATGGTAGAGGGGGGAAACGAGTTCGCGAGCCGTATCCAGAAGCAATATGGGATCTGTGCGGGTGAGTTGAGGAGATACGGGAAGAGCGCGCGCCCGACAACGATGGAACAAGATCGTACTTTGGAGCCGGAAAAGGGACAGTCGGAGAGGCGAGAGGGAGTTTGTGATCGACTAGAATCGAATCTGGAGGGGTACGCGGGGGGAGATGTAACCGGTATCCTGACGCGGCAGGTGCAAGTGGGGAATACGAACATGACAACCGAATCTAACCGCACACCACCGCCTCGTATCCACATGCAAAATGACGTTGACACGCCTTGCAATATCGGAAAACCGAATTTTGAACGTCCTATGAATATCCTTGTAGAGTCTTAGTACCGCTAAACACCTATAGTAAAAACCGCACGAGGACATAGGTACATGCGGGGTTCTTGACGATTGTTACTTACTAGCATATTCATGGATGCATCCGGAGCACCCCCTCTTCTTGGACGTCCCACCCTCACCCCCGGTTTAATTTCAGGGTACACCCGTCGGCTTTGGTATTGCCATGGGCTTACGCCAGACTTTGGTGGGCTTGAGGGGGTGGGGGTGGTGTGGCGATTGACGGGAGGGGCGTGGGAGCAGGGGGTGCCGACCATCATGAGCGCGGAGGTTATCGATTTGACACAATAGTTAGTCTCGACCAATGGGATAGGATTGGTTGTCCTGGGATCATGGCGGGTAGGTGTTGTTGAGTTAGATTAGTCGGGTTCTCCATGTATGTGCTAGCCGGGCGAACTTTTAGGATAGGGACTGCCCTTGACCCTGTATGGTAGCCGGGGGCGATTTGGCTCCCCGGGGTAACGATTAATTCAACTTCGAACTTCAACTTGTCTAGTGTGAAGTGCCGTTCACGTCAGGTTTGCCGACTCCGCACCCTACCCCACGTCACCCTATCTATACCGTGTCACGCTACCTTTCCTTCCGTTGGGTACTCGTCAAGGTCTCGGCCAGTTCTTTTCTCGCCCGATTCTGTACCGTTGGATGTAGCTATCGCCCGGTACAGAACGAGTTTCGAGAACCGGGCGAGAGTACTGAGCGAGACCTTGACGCGTACTTGCGTTGGTCCGATCTCGGGTACTCTGGCTGAGACCAGAGTTTACGAGCTGCGGCCGCTGCGCGGCCGATCGCGATTTTCGACACGACAAGAATGGAAAGCAGCTCGTAAACTCTGGTTCTTTTCGTGTTTTGGGCTGAATTTCGCTACCTTTTTTTCTTCCGAACTGCCGCACGGACCGCAGCAACAGAACGGATTTTCGACACGTTATTGAGATGTCTAGAATTTTTTGTGGGACCTCTAGCGAACATTTTCCAAGAGTTAATACCCCATAGATACGCTTAGAATTTATCTTGTGTCTTTAGACCGTAAGCATCCTTGAGAATGGTCGCTCCAAAAGCGCGTTTTGCGCGCACGAAATGCGTGAGTGATTGGTGGCGTACAAGCGCAAATCTGCACGGGTGGATGCGCGCGACCGCGGAATACTAGTCCTAAGGTGAAATATTTTCCACTTTTCCTTGTCGCATCCTTCACATATGCGCGTGGGTATGGAACTATACATGGCTGATAGGTTAATTCTCTCTCCATAGGATTGGCACACCAAACCACGCCTAAAAACGTCCACACCTCATGAAACCACGCGCTTAATAGCTCTTTCGAAAGGTAACACCTTCCCCTATAAGATACATACCCCCTTGCTTCATTAAACCTCATTATCTTTGCGTTATTGGCCATGGCTGATTGGGTTGTTGGGCAAGGGGGGGCTACACCTAGGTGGACAAGATTAGCCATAGCATCTTCCACACCTCATGAAACCTCACGCTTAATAGCTCTATCGAAAGGTAACACCTCCCCCTATAAGATACATACCCCCCTTGCTTCATTAAACCACGCCGGCGGGGAGCATGTGGATATAAGGATGGGTGAAGGGGGTCTTTTGAGGCCCCGGGAGGGTCATTTTAGGTGGAGAGGGTGGACTAGGGACAGTTTCAGTCATGCGTGTCATCAGTGTCATACAGGATAGGGTATAGTGAGAGGGCTGATGAGTAATTGAAGTAAGGGTCAGCACAGTCCTGTAGTGCAGGGTGTGGGGAGCATGTGGATATAAGGATGGGTGAAGGGGGCCTTTTGAGGCCCCGGGAGGGTCATTTTAGGTGGAGAGGGTGGGCTAGGGACAGTTTCAGTCATGCGTGTCATCAGTGTCATACAGGATAGGGTATAGTGAGAGGGCTGATGAGAAATTGAAGGAGAGGTCAGCACAGTCCTGTAGTGCAGGCTGTGGGGAGCATGTGGGTATAAGGATGGGTGAAGGGGGCCTTTTGAGGCCCCGGGAGGGTCATTTTAGGTGGAGAGGGTGGGCTAGGGACAGTTTCAGTCATGCGCGTCATTAGTGTCATACAGGATAGGGTATAGTGAGAGGGCTGATGAGAAATTGAAGGAAGGGTCAGCACAGTCCTGTAGTGCAGGGTGTGGGGAGCATGTGGGTATAAGGATGGGTGAAGGGGGCCTTTTGAGGCCCCGGGAGGGTCATTTTAGGTGGAGAGGGTGGGCTAGGGACAGTTTCAGTCATGCGTGTTATAAGTTTAGTCATAGATTTTCTTGCCCTAGAGACTAATTGTTTTGTATTATGTTTTGTGTTTTGTTGTAGGATGGGTGCATGGCTTCGTGGCAAATTAGAGGCAGATTATAGATTTCAATGGCCTAAGGAGACCACAAGCACACAAGTATTTGAAATATTTTTATATGCAATCATCGCGTATGAGAGCCTTTATCTGCAAACACCGTTGAGCAAGGCAAACCGTGATGCTCATGAAAACGTTTATAGTGTTCGAGACATTTGGGGTACCCGCACTCGTACGAGCGAGTATTGGAAGCCGATCGAATATGTGCTATCCCGTTGTATGTCGCAATTTCATCCCCATGAGGACATCCCTACCCCTACATTTGGGTCCATGCTCAACTGGTTCGCTCACAAGTATATGCGGCACAAGATCAATGGACAACGCCGTGATGTGGTGTGCAGTGCTCAGTGGAAAGATATGTTGAGGGAGCGCAACAAACACCATTATCGTGCGCACATTGGTCGATTTTTCGATGAGTATGTAGATTCCGCGGTTGGTGTGGATGCCGTGAATGATGGCACTGCATCGGTGGCTGCTAATGTAATGGGTGATGCCAGTGGGACTTTCCTGGGCGACATTGAGACGCCTATCTTGACACAAGAGGAGGTCATGACAAACATCGACCAGCTGCTTCACTCACCACTCCTTCATGACTGCACTGACATCTTGAATCAGCTGAACGAGAACGACATCCGGGGTGGTGCTGGATGACCCGCATGTCATGGATGGTACTATGATCACAAAACTCGCTGGGCAAACCTCGTACGAGATGGCCAATGCTCATTCCGATTCTGAATCAAGTCTTTCCATCGAGCTATCCTGTTCCGAAGCTTCAGACGAATCCGATTCCAGCTTTGAGGGGGAGGAAGCAACCTGTGCCGATGTGGATATGGGGAGCCATTTGCCTGCGATTTTATCACGAGGGGTGACAATAGTTGTCCAGCCGTTATTGGCCCTGATGGAGGATCAAGTGCGTAGTTTAATAGAAAAGGAAGTGCCGACCGTTATGTTCACAGGCGGTTGCCCGAGTAATGAGAAGAGGGCGATGTTACATGCTTTGAAGGAGCAAACAATTAGAATTTTGTATGTCACACCGGAGTCATTGATGACAGACACCGAGCTGCGGGCGGTATTAAGTGGTCTACATGGGTCAGGCCACTTGGCTAGATTTGTCATTGATGAGGCTCATTGTATCAGTCAATGGGGGCATAATTTTCGCCCGGAGTATGGCCGCCTGGGAGAGCTTCGAGATACATATAGAGGTGTTCCCTTCAGTGCGTTCACCGGCACGGCCTAAAAAAAGACGACAAAAGATATCATTAAAACGTTGAAATTAGACCAGGCTGACAAGTTCATGGGCTCGAGTAGGAGAACGAACTTGAATATTTCAATCGTTGAAAAGAAAGAAGGGATGGTCATCGTAAACGAGGGCGAGGCGGTGGTATCGGAATCGTGGGCACATGTTCGTAGTTTCATCATCGAACTAAGTGAAAGAGATGGGACGGGAACATCGGGTATAGTGTCCACAACAAATTCTAGTTGGACATTTTCATGGAGATCTGCAAGATTTCGAGCGGTCCGAAGTGTACACGAGGTGGATGCAAGGGGCGACCAAGGTAGTGGTGGCGACAACGGCTTTCGGGATGGGAATTGATAAAGCAGATGTGCGGTGGATTGTGCATCACTCTATGGCGCATTCACTTGATGGGTACGTTCAAGAGATCGGACGAGCGGGTAGAGATGGAAATGATAGCACATGTTTGTTGCTATACTCGGCACAAGATTTTAATAAGCTTGCTTCGTCCCTTACTAACGCACAAACGCAAGATGTGGGTCACGTGAACGCTTGAAAATCATGAAGGAATATTGTGATGAGAAAAAGATATGCCGCCACAAGAAGATAGCGATGTATTTTGGAGATGCGAACGTCGGAAAGGCGAATTGCAATAGCAAGTGCGACATTCGCAGGGCAAGGGAACGTACGACTTCAAAGAAAAGGAGAAAGACAGAGCCGGTAGTACCGATCACGGCGCGTAGCCGAAGTAAGAAGGCTAGAAAAAGTATGTAACTCGTTGAAGTGAACATCATCAATATCTATATAATTGTATATATCGACATGTTGGGTGAAATGGATATACGTGGCAACATATTAGCGCAACATAGTTGATTCCGAAAGTAAGTGGGAGTGTTTGACTCGACTAGGGAGGCGAGATATTTCATATGCCTAGAGATGAAATTTAAGGTAACCATGTGCATACGGGAGATGGGGGTGAAAATCCAGTTTGGAATGATGGTTAGATGATCGAAAATAGAGGATCCATTGATGTCGCGATTATGAACGAGGGGCGGCAATGTAAGGGCTGGCGGGGCGTTGGGGTATTGCTGGGTGCTGAAATGGCGGTGTATCTCTGCTGTGGTTGAGAGTGGGGTGTTGTGAGGGATTTTGGGTTTGAGATGTGGGTGTGGCATTGGAGGGCAAGTTTTTTAAATATATTCAACGAAGAGGTTCGGCACCCTGTTAGGTGATACCGTTCCAGCAGAACAAAACAACACTTTGCAATTGGGCATTCACTCCAGGCCCGAGCTGGCGCGTCGCCAACCATGAATTCCCACAACCTGTCATACAGGCTCGTCGGGGAATTCACCGCTGCCAACGCCCACAAGGGTCGAATTCACAAATACAAACACAATGAAAACTGAAGGAAAAAACATCCGGCTGCAATGCTGTCGAAAGGTTGCAGTCGGGTGTTTGGACTCGAGCTGGCGCGCCGTAAGCCGTGAATTCCCACAACCTGTCACACAGGTCCGTTCGGGGAATTCAACGTTGCCACAGCCTGCGCGGGTCGAATTCACAAAGGTTAACATCATACAAACTGAGGGAAAACATGGGTGCGGCTACAACCTCGTCAAACAGCAAAAGTCAGGTGTCACGGCTCGAGTTGGCGCGGCTACGGTTGTGCATTCCCAAACGCCGGTCATATATGCCGGTTTGAGCATATTCGGCACGCAAGCCCTGCGAGGTTCGAATTCGCATAGCAAATGGTACAAAATATGGCACAAAAAGGCCGGGCGCATCGCGCACACGCGTGAGTACCGCTGAGAGTGCCTGAGACGGTTCGCCGTCGCGGGTGTGAATTTATGACAAACGCAGCTTCGGGCTATCTCGCCGCTAGGCGCTCAAAGGGAAAAATGCCCCTCTGTGGGAATTCGCGATCGTGTTGTGAATTCGTGAACGTTTTCGGACAGCAGAGGATCTCCAGCGCTGCGGAACTGCGACATGCGTTTCTACTGCTATGCCACGTAAAACATGCCAGGCGGCAACGCGCTTCAGCCGTGCCGGCTCGTAGATTCGCAAAACGGGCACGGGACTAACTTGTACTCGCAGACTGTAGATTCAGGCTCAGGTAAAAGCATGCAACGCAGAAAGGCAAGCGAGCAACACGGGGGCAATTCACAGATAAAACAAGTGCAACGGCACGACTTCGCACATACGTCAGAGTGGCGTGCCGGCACTCTGGGGATCCGAACCAGACTCTTACAAACTGCTAGTGACGAAGCTCTCATGTGGATTCGAAGCATATGTATGTATATATCACATTTAATACTAGGCCACAAGAGGCAAATATCACTGTCCCGCAGAATGGTTTTGAAAGGTTCGGATCTAACTTTTCGAAAGCAGAGCTAGCTAAGTACTCAAGCGAGCATAGTGAAAGTCCGTGAATGCCATTGTCGTTTCGGATGCCCTGTGACCATTGGTTCCCAGTGACAGCGGCGTTTGGTGTCAACGCGCGCTTGCGTTTGCCCTGTCATGCATTGCCGAGACGTCATGTGTGGTCGTGTCGTGATGTCACTACGCGTGATGTCGTGCTCGACGCTCTGCGGTTCTCGCGGATCGGCACGGGCTGGTCGCGGCGACGTCGATGTAGCGCTTGGCGAGGCGTCGTGCATGATTTAAACTGGGAGGGCGATCTGAGCAGGAGGGTGAACGTGACATGCTCCGGGCGCTCGAGCGGACAATGAACTGGGGTAGGACCGTGACTGAGGGGGGAATGACAATTACTAAAAAAAAAGGGGTCATGGCTGGGGCGTTTGCTGTCGGCTGAGACGGGCGCGATGGGGGCAACTGCGGTGGGGTCTGACATGGGCTGCGGTAGCGTGACTGAATATGGGGGTTGTGACAGGCCTTTCAGGGGTGCCCGAGGGACCCCTTCTAAGCGTGTTCATAGTTGTGACAGCTGTCGCGATTATGAACGAGGGGCGGCAATGTAAGGGCTGGCGGGGCGTTGGGGTATTGCTGGGTGCTGAAATGGCGGTGTATCTCTGCTGTGGTTGAGAGTGGGGTGTTGTGAGGGATTTTGGGTTTGAGATGGGGGCGTGGCATTGGAGGGCAAGTTTTTTAAATATATTCCCCCCCCCCAGCTGGTGGCGTATGGATAGGGAGACATCAGCTGGCAAGACACGAAGTGGGCGTGGCGTGGTGATATGAACGTGATTGTTGATGCTGACGTGTGATTGCGGCTGCGGGTGCAGGCGCGTTGATCTCGTCGTTGATGTCAGTGGCTGAGCGGCTGCGGCTGCGGGCGCGTTGATCTCGTCGTTGATGTCGGTGGCTGAGCGGCTGCGGCTGCGGGCGCGTTGATCTCGTCGTTGATGTCAGTGGCTGAGCGGCTGCTGCTGCGGGCGCGTTGACCTCGTCGTTGAT